>MU708364.1:169200-231486 GCA_026770625.1 Nicotiana glauca
TGAGATTATTCATGGGTATAACAATAGATTCCTTGCATGCATGTTAAACCTTAGAGTAGTGGGAGGTGGTGAATTAAAGAGATGTACAAAATGATATAAATTGCACCTCTAGGGTTTGTCAATATGCTTGAATCAAGCTAGAGCCTCAATCTCATCTCTAATTCTCGATTTAATTTGTAATTCTTACTCAATAGATCGAAGTGCTAAGAGTTCCGGAGATTTGTAAAAGAGTAAGGAAAGCTTTATTGAGGTATGTATGGCTAAAACCCCCCTTTTATTAGAAATTGAGCTCCGTTATCATTTATGAAAGTATGGTAAGAGTTGAATTGGTTAGTATTTTGATTGTTATTACGCATTAATTGGTTTGAAATTATCTATACATATACGTGAAGGATGTGCCTCAATGTGAATAATGTACTATTCTTGATAATTAGAGAAGGATGAAAAAGTATTGTTATGCGTTGAAATACTTGGGCTATAAGCCAACATCTAAACAAAGAATTATTCATGCTAGCTATGTGCTCGCTTACATGTGATTGCAACTTGAATTATCTTTGATATACGTGTCTATGATCACAACTTGTAAAATGAACATTGAAAAGGGAAAACGATGTGATGATGGTGGCCATGAGTGCCCAGGAATTGTTATGATATGTGTGGAATAAAGATTTGAAGGTGTTGACTAATGAGAATGGAGTAATGCCTCCAATGAGGTGACCTAGCCGATCGGGTCGTGATCGGACACCATGCCGCACACATGGTGGTAATGTGCTGATATTGAATTCCGGATAAGGGAAATGAAATATTGATTGAGAGTAATGCCTCCAATGAGGTGACCTAGCCGGTCGGGTCGTGACCGGACTCCGCTCGAGATGGCAGTGGTATTGAGAACGATGGTGAATACGTGACAGAAATGCCCAAATCTATGTTGTGGAAATTGTATGAAAGATTATATGAATTGCTTCTTTGATTTGCCCATATTATTTGCTTGTATCTGTTGATAGTTCTTTCTAGTAAAATGCTGTTTAGTTATACATACAAGTACAATTCAAATGTACTGATGTCCCTTTTGTCGGGAGCGCTACATTCGTGTTATGATTGTAGGTGGATCTATAGCAGGCACTCCAGTCCACCAGCAGTAGCACCTCCTCCACTTTCCGTCAGCTGTATGGGTGAGCCCTTTTCCCCTCGGGGCCCGGTGTGGCTTATGCCGCTGTTCTTCCCGTAGTATTATTTTTTGTATTTGTGTAAGATATAGCCGGAGCCTTGTTGCCGGCATTTCTGTATTACCCTTCTGTTATATTTAGAGGCTCCGTAGACAGGTTGTGGGTAGTGTCGGGTATTGGAAATTAAAAATAGAAATATTTATGTTTGGCATTGATGTATATAACTTGTAATACCCGTAAAGTGGCGAAATGATGTTGCTAATGAAACTGAAATGGAAATTGTTAATTATATATTGATAGAATTTGATTAATGGAGTCTATCCCTTATTTAATTATGAGTTGGGATGGGTAGTATGTACGAAACCTGCCAGGCTTGCTCATTCGGGTTTACTCGGTTGAGCGCCGATCGCGCTCCTCGGATTTTGGGGCGTGACAGCTGCTATGGTAACTATACAAGCAGAAAGTGGCCAATTTATAGGAACCAGCAAGTAAGAAATTAAGAAAATTCTTGGTGTTCAAGCTACTAACATGTGCAAATAAGTAAATATCATGTCCGATTAGTACAAGAATAGGTTTGAAACTAAGAAATCAAAGTAGGAAAGGAAAATTATTGTCAGCCCAAGTGTTGTTACGAGAAAGTGGGAAAAGCTTTAAAATTTTCCATGTTTGATGCCATCGGACAACTATATAGCAGCATACTTTCCAATGTAAGACAACTATATATATGGCATAAGTGTTCTGAAATTTATCAATCGTTGATTGTAGCATTACTGAATCCAAATATTTTTCTTACAATGAATGCTCAAAACCTGAAGAAGCAACTACTGCTTTGGCGTTGAACAATATAGAAGTTGGTGGTCGCCCCTTAAATGTTGAAATGGCAAAGCAACTTCCTCCAAAGCCAGCTATTTTAAATTCATCAGTAGGTTCATCCTCTTTGCCCTTGATGATGCAGCAAGCAGTAGCAGACAAATAAAATTAAGTTGTAAGACATTGTGCCATTGTGTCATTGTGCCTTTCTTAGCCAGTGGATGGGACAGGCTTGTGCAAAAATATGTTGCAAGACTATGCTCAGAAGATGAATTTTGCAATTCCACGATATGAAATATAGTGCCATGAAACAAAAGGCAAAATCACATGTTCATTTTCCTATACTGTTGAGATAGGGGGAATCCGGTATATTGGAGGAGCACTATGTTGTGAGAGTTTTCTTTGAGTAAATGTTCCAAGAAAAACATATCTTTTGAACCAGAATTCAAGTGAATAAACCAAATGTTTCTCGTAAATCCAGCAGTTTAAATTTTAATTTGTCCTGGGTGGATGTGTTTGACTTAGTTCAATATGAACTTAATTATTCTTTAATTAAGTTTATACTACATAAGAAAGGCCACCAAATTTTTTTTCTCACTGGAGAAGAGGAGTTAAGCTACAAGAGCCAAGCTTGCTATTAGGGGTTGTTTTGGCTCGTTCTCAATGAAGTAAAAAGTTGCCAATTCCAATCATTGATAACGCCAATTCACTCTTCGAAAATAGAACATGTAAACAACTGTCAGTGCGGTATCTTACAAAATGATGGGGGAAATATTGTCATCATCAACGGTACTTCAAGTCTCGCCATTCATTTCGGCAAGCCAACATCCCGACAAGCCTTGAAGCAGGAGGCATTTGTAGACAAATAAAATTTTATTAAATTTAAATCCACAAGTAATTTGGATTTTATCATGTATTAAATACATATTAGTCCAAATAATACTATGGGCTAGTATAATCGGGTCGACTATTTAAATCTAAAATAAATTAATTTAAATAAAAGTCCAATGTATTATTGGGCTAACCCGTTAGTTAGTATTCTATCAAATGGACCGGCCGATAAGCCTCAAGCCCAATGATCCACTAGGGTTTTCTTGGAGATCACTCCACCCCACACCTATATAAAGGGGTCAAAGGAGAAGGCTAAGGGACAAGGAAGTAAGCAGAAGGAAAGGCTAAAGAAGCTCTGAAGAATAGCATCAAGGTCTCTATCCATATCCGCAATCATCGTCTGTGGTCAAATTCCAAAGGCGAACTCAAGTCATAGGCAGGCGGCTTCAAATCTTCCGTTCGTGATAACCTAACACCAAATCCTGGTCGCGACGAGCTTCAAATTGTTTGTGACATACTACAAATCTGAAATCCATCAAGTTCAAGATCAAGCTTTCAAGCTCTTGAACCATCATCCGTGAGGAGAAGAATCAGAGGACCACATCTCTTTAGATATAGAGATATTTTAGAGATTGTAACCCCATCGCTTGAAATTAAATATAATATTTATTGCTATATTTCTTGTCTTGATTATTATTTCTCAGGAGCAAAATTTAGTTGTTACAGAGTCCTCAGAAGTAGATTATTTTGGGGTTGCGGACTATGAAGAAATGGCCAGAGTTAGCTAGATGGTAATGCGTGCTATGTTTAGGTTATTGTCGACTTTTGGAGGGCCATTTATCCATTTAGGGATGATCGGAGTTAATTTAGGGCCCATTAGTAGGCTTAATGAGGATGTGTATTCTACACGAGGCTGGATTTGTTGAGTCAGCACGGTTAGTGTTGAGGGATGAGTCCTTCGGTTTGAGTTGAGCTTGTTCGTGTTCTGTCATGTTCTATGGTCTACTCTTCTATGCTATGAGAGGTTGTGATTTGTTGGTTATATGCCCACCCGATGCGGTTCTGTTTGGGCCTTGTAGTGGAATTCGAGCGAGGTGGTTATTGGAAAATTGAATGGTTTATTGTGCCTTGGTTATGTTCTTTTCGGGCTGTGGTATATTGTGTTATTTGCTTCTCCATGGTTATGGTCATGCACTTGTGTACTTGATGATGAATTGCATGTGGTTGTTGATTTTGAGAATTTGGGCTCGAGGTATTTCATATGGATCGGTGTTTGGATGGGTCACGTATTGCAGCAAGGTTATGATGGAATATGATCCTTTGTGATAGATTCATGTGTTTTTGTTCTACTATGTGTGATGGGTTCATAGCATTGCGTTTGAAGTGCTATTTGTTGATCTTGGGGGACAATTCTACCATTTGAGTCATTTTCTCATTTTTTGTGCATTTGAATTATTGCTATTGGTGCATGGGTTGCACAATTTGTGGCATAAGGTTGTATTGGTGTGGCATGTCAGTGGAGTGACTATATTTAAGGAGATGGGGTCATTGGACCTATAATAGGTACTATCGAATTTGATTACAGTATGTTTGGAAGAATAATATAGGAAATCAGCTTAGGATTTGTCTTTGGTTCTTGTCGGTCGAGAGAGAGCTCCATGACTTATTGATCTTATCAGTGGTTATAAGTTTCTGCGTATTTTTTTCATCATCAACAGTGTACAAAGTTTTTGAATGAGATTTTACTTGATATGAGATTATTATCGGTACTGGGTTTGTTTTGAGCAACTACTATGATCGGAAATTATTGATACGAGTATGAAAGTACAGTGGTTTATCATGTGATTACATCACGGGTTATGGTTATGGCTTGATACAGCTTGTTCATACTCATATAGTGTGTAGATGCGAGATTCGAGTCTTGTAATGAATTTCGGATGTTGGAAATTTGGTTTTAAGTTTTACAGACTAAGGAAAAGGTTAAAGTAATGATCTTCCGTTATGATGTATTGTCAGGCTTACATGGATTGGGGTGATGTGGGATCACCCCCAGGTATGTGCATGGTAAGGTTACACGGTGATTTGATGGCTTTAGAATGACGCTTGGCACGTTTGAGGACAAATGTATGTTTAAGTGTGAGAGAATATAACGACCTAGTCGGTCGTTTTGAGCATTTGCATTCCGTTCAGCTATTTGAAGTCTTGATCAGCAACATATGACGTATAATGACTTGTGTGAATCGTCGGTTTTGGTTTTCAGGTATTTCAGAATTAGTCTGAAGAATAAATTTCATGTTTGAAGCTTTGAGTAGGGAGAGTTACCAAGTTTGACTTTATAGTATTTTACCTTGGTTCGGAGTTGTGATGGTTCCATTAGGTCCGGATGGTGATTTTGGACTTGGGCATATGCCCGGAATTGCATTTGCATACTTCTAGAAGGTTAGGACTTGGGCATATGCCCGAAATTGACCAAGAGTTGACTTTGATGATATCGTGATCGAATTGTGGTTCCGAGGTTTGGAATAGCTTCATTATGTCATTAGGACTTGTGTTCAAAATTTTACTTCATTACGAATTGTTTGATAAGGTTCGACATGAGTTTTGGAAGTTGAAAAATTCAAATTTCATTAAGTTTGATTGAGGTGAGATTCGTAGTTTTGGTGTTGTTATGCGTGATTTGAGGCCTCGAGTAAGTCCATATTATGTTATGAGACTTGTTGGTATGTTCGGACGGCGTCCCGAGGGGCTCGGGTGAGTTTCGGATAGGTTTGGTTTGTGTTGCGCTCGTTTTTTATGTTTCGACGTCGTTTCTTCAAGCATAAATAGTACCACATTAAGCAAAAGAGCTCCAATTTCTATTTTGATTGAAGCATTAGATCCGTATCGTAATTTCGGAACCATAACGACTGGAATCATTAAGTTTCAACATCGTATGAAGAATTTACGGTCATTTTACTAAGAATTGGGTTGCCATATTTTTTTCAGATTAATTACGAAATTACCACTGAATTCGTATTTAAAAATCTGCACTATTTCCAAATATTGAAACCAACATATCTCCTTCATTAAAAATCTGCAATATTTCCAAATAGAATGATTCAAATAACTTGACTGGAATTTCACAAGGAATCTATTGGAGGCATCAAAAGTGAGTTTCGGGGTCGTTTGGCACAATAAATGAGGCAGAACAGCTGGGCAAAAATATTTAATATCAAGGGTTTGTTTATTTGGTCATATTTTGAATTGGGGACCTCGGATTTGGTCAATTTTGGAGGCAATCTTAACTCATGGATTAAGTTAAGTGTTCTATACTCGGTTTTGGTTATGTTTCATGAATCCATCTTCATTTTTGGCATTCGATAGATGATTTCAAAGTGAAATTTGAGAGTTTTTCTCTAAAGTGAATTTTCGAGTTTTGAACATCGATTCGAAGTCAGATTTGAGTGAAAATAGTGCGGTTCGACTCGTGATTGAATGGGTTGTCGGGTTCCGAGATGTGGGCCCAAATTTGAATTTTTGGTTGACTTTGGGATTTTGATAAAAGATTCGACCTTTATCGATTGGGTTTGTTTCCTTTGGCATTATTTGATGTTCTTGAGTTACTGTTGTATAGTTTCGAGTTGCCTGGAGGTTAGTACGCGCTGGATGACATCTCTAAAGTATTGTTTGGCTTTCTTGGTATTGGATTCGATTTCTTCAATGTAAGTAACCCTTCTAAACTTGGTAATGAGGGCATGAATCCTTGAACATACGTGTTATGTGTTTGTTGTTGAGGTGACACACACGCTAGGTGACGGGCGTATGTACGTGCACCGTGTGAATTATGACTCGGTTGATTCTGTGATACTGTGTAGTCACCTAATCTTGTTTCTATCCATGAAACTTCTAGGTGTTAGAAAATTTGAACTGTGATCCATGTTAGAAACCATGTTTAGGATATATGCTTATTTTGTTGGGACCCACTGAGGTCATTTCTGCTGTTGAGTTATTTTCTTAAATTATAATTACATACTCTATCATATTCAATCATTTGCATATCATATCTCAGTCTCTGTTATCATTTATTGTTACATCATGTATCATTGTTTGGGCTGAATGGCATGAGATTTGTGAGCTCAAGAGACTGAAGAGATTGATGACTGAGTTGAGGCCGAGGGCATAATTGCGAGTGATATTCATGGGATCGGGTTGCACGCCGCATTAAGTTTTATTGATTCATAATGGGATCTGGATGCACGCCGCAGCGGATTTTATTGATTCCTCATGGGATCGGATTGCATGCTGCAGCATAAATTATTGATTCATGATGGGATCAGTTTGCGCGCCACAATAGGTTATATTAGCGCTTGTGCAGGATCCGCCCCTCCGGAGTATTACATACCAACATTGAGTGTAGTATTTATTGATTCATGACGGGATCGGAATGCGCGCCACAGCAGGTACTATACATTACTGCGTGACTGAGTGTGCTGAGTGATTGAGCGTGATGAATGGGAGTGTGAGACAATGATACAGAGTACTCTGAGAGTATGAGTACATGAGTTCATCACTGTGATGCATTGGATTTGACATGCATACTTGACATACAGGCATAGAGGTGCATTTCCTCATGTTACATGGTTTTATGACATTTATGACTTCACATGCACGTTGACATGTAGGCATAGAGACGTACTTCCTCAAGCTATTTGAGATTGAAACTTCTTATCTGTTGTTGAAAGTTTTTGGAAAACATTACAGATTTCTGAATTACTCATATTTTGGTGATTTCGGTGAAAGATTTTTGTTTTACTGTTATACTTGAAAAGTATGGCCTACTTTTCCGTAAATGTGAACGAGTTGAGCATCATATCTTTGAGTTGTTTCTTGTACTACTTTTAATATATTGCTATGAGTTGTTGTTGGCTATTGATGTTGGACCCTGATCGTTGTCGAAGCTCGGGATCGCTTTCAACCTAAGGTTAGGTATGTTTCTTATTGAGTACATGTAGTCAGTTGTACTCATACTACACTTCTTCACCTTGCGTAAGATTTCGGAGTTGATGTGGTGTGGCAGAGCTGGCATTGAAGATGTACCTGCGTTCCAATTATAGCTGCCTCTTGTTCTTAGTAGCTTTAGATTTATGAATTTATTTATGTATATTTCGACGAGATGATTTATTTATTCATACCAACTTTTTAAACTCTAAATCTTAGAAGCTCGTGATTTGTACTAACAGTCCGTAGGAAGTTGTATAAGTGTTCAAATATTTCATCATTATTTTCTCAATAAATCTCATGTGAGTTGGATTATTGTTAAACTGGCTTACCTAGCGGATTGAGTTAGGTGTTATCACGACTAGTCGAATTTTGGTTGACACTAATAGATATTCTTTATAATTTGTTGTTAAATAGGATTAACCAGAATTTTGTTGTTGTTGTTTAGCTACAAAATTTGACGCTAATTTTTATATTTTTAGTAGTGATCGACGAGGGGGAAGGGAGAAAGAACTTTATTTACAAAAGAAGATAAGAAACAACGAGAAAGAGTATATCAACACAAATCTTTATGTTCGCTTTTCCCACAAAATATCTACTACCTTTCTTATCACCTAAAGTTTTCCACATTATTCTGCTCCTTTTTCAATAGCATTATACATGGTCGGTTCCATGTGGCATTTTCTTAAGGATTACTCACTGTACGTTAGTGAAATCTAAGCCATGAAATTTAAAATTCAAAAAATTTGGAAGCATACAAATGTGTGGATAATAATTTAGTACTACTTTAGTATATTCAGCTGCATTATTTTAAGTTGTACAATATGCAAAATTGCATATTAATTTAAACAATAAGCAGGGGCTTAAAAATTATATATAGTACATTAATAGTTAGTAGTGAACTCTTTATAGTTTGCAATACATGGTTTTTCGTTCTTATATCTGATTATTTAAATAAATAACATGTTACAATAAATTAAAAACACTCATAATATTTAAAAAAAGTTATTATAAAATTCAATCCATAATGAACCAAAAAATAAAAAAAATTAAACTAATCCTGAATTCCTCTCAAATATCCATCTTCACTCCAAAAAAATTAGCATGCGAGATACGGGTTCGGGTGAACCCAGTAACTTTAATCCAAATTAAATCTTGTATTTATTTCAAGAAATCTATTAAATATGTACGAATTATCAATTTAGAATCCAGTAACTTAAACGGATTACAATCCCGAATCCATAAACTTTAAATCCTGGCTCGGCCCGTGAAAAAACACCTTTGCTTCTGATCACAGCAAAAGCAAAAACTAGTTGATTCTAGAACACGTCAATTCAAACCCTTAAAACCCCTTTCTAATTCACCTTAATTTCCTCACTTTTTGCATATAAAAACCATGAAATAAATCTCTTCGCTTCATCATTATTTCAACATTTTCTTGATTATCAACCATGGCTAGATATTACAACAACTATTCTTACTATGACTACCTAAAATACTTCTCTTTACCTCTATACTTCACCTTTTTCCTTGTTATCATCATCTTCTTCTTGTTCTTCACTTGGTACATCAGCTACGAGCCGATTTTCGAGGATTTTATGCATCGAATAAAGATTTTTCTCATGATTTTTCCTTTGGTTCTTTTGCTTGTGGTTCATTTATTGAGCAGTGAAAATAGAGAGCGTGTTCCATTGTTTATTTCTTTGCCAGAAAAAGAGTCACTTTATAGAGTTGGTGGATCACCTGTTGGTGTTGGGATTTTGCTTGTATTTCTTGTGTTTATGATTTCTCACCATAGTTCTTTGCATGGACGTTGGTTCCCTTTGTTTAGTAGAAGATAAAGGTTCGAGCCTTAAATATGGAGTCGCATTTGTTAGGGAGTGCTTTACCCCTGCGAAATTTTCCGACGCGAATTCGGATATAATCGGGCTCCGATATGGGTACTGAACATCAGGTAGCAAATCAAAAAAAAAAAATGATAAAGGGTTTGGTTTGTTTTGGAAAGGTAGTTCGTAAATAAGAGTGTTGGTTTTATTGTGTTGTCTTATTTTGAGCCGAGCGTTCATCGGAAACAATTTTTCTATCTGCCCAAGATAGGAGTAAGGTCTGTATATATACTAACCTCCATGGGACTACGTACACTGAGAATGTTGTTCTTGTTGTTGTTGTTATTTTGTTTTTGTAGGGATTTAACTTGCAGTAGTATATCCTTGGCGCGGTAAATTATCACAATAAATTTTCAACGATCTAGCGATACTGATAGTGTAAATAAATTTTTATATTTTTAGATTATCTAAAAGATAACTACAAGTAACCTTTTGGGAAAAGCATATTTGTAATTTAGAAAATAAAGCAAGTTACCTCCAATGACATGATAAAATACACTTATGTCAAAATTCCTTAAGAGCAATTTATATAAGATAAATCTTATTTTTAATGGGATACAACAAAAGATGGTCCAAATCTTATTTGTATCATTGTCTACTGAAATCAAAATTATCATCCTTATCTCGGCACTTAATAAGAAAGCAAGAGCTGAAATTTTATGATGTCATTTTTAACAGCCCAGCCCGCTAGTGATTTTGTGCGCTCTAGTCCTAAGAAGACTTGTTTATATATATACTCCACATCCTTCGACGGGGAATTTTGTCTAAAGTCTGTTACATCATCAGTTGACGTGTTGTTTGTACTGTTTAATAGAAACCATTCTCAACTTTCTAGGTCAGAACTGATGGTTTCGGATATTATATGAAGGAAGATCAACATGAACATATAGACTGAAACTTATCCCTGCAATATCAGTTGGTCTTGGTATATCTGGAGATCTCAATCCAATTACCTGCAAAAACCAACCTTTTAAACTTGTGCCAAATATCCAATATCAGCAATAATTACTTCAGTATCTCGACTGCCCCCTCAATAGGAAGGTGTGTAGGTCCAGAATTAGGGTTGAAGGTTGACAGATAGTTACGAGTAGTATTAGTACTATTCTTGTATTTCTTATTTTTATATCTTTATTACTATTCATTGTGTTGTTCGCTTCCGCTATCTTATTACCTTGGTGCTGATGTTGTTTGTTGCTTCCTTTTAACAGTTCCTTGAACATACAAGGGATTAAGTATAAACAGATAATTCTTCAAACTTTATCACCTTAAAGAGACAAGCTCCATGGCTCCAGAAAATCTTCAAATGGAACAATTGAATCTTTGTCTTTTGAAGAAAGAATCAACCCTTTTGCATATTATTCAAGAAATGGGACATGGAAATGGTTTAAAGCATCATCAGCTTCAGCTGCAGCCATATCTTGATCGGTGAATTTCTAGCAAATTTTGTCTGAGCTGTCTCTTTGTTTATATATTAGGATAATTAGCAGAAGCAAAAAAGTAAAGCAAAGTGAAGGGGACCAAATATCTTTTGGTTTCATGTGCTCTCCTAGCCTGCAACAAAAAGGTTCAAGGGTGCTTTTAGTTCATCTTGAGTCAAGAGGACTGTTCTCTTTCTTTCTCTTTTTTGAGCGGACAAAAACGGAGCGTTGGCATAACTGTAAAATTATTGTTATGTGATCAGGATGTCACAGTTCAAGCCGTGAAAATAGTCTCTCGCAGAAATGTAGGGTAAGGCGGTTCCGTGAAAATAGACTCTCGCAGAAATGTAGAGTAAAGCGACGTACAACAGACCCTTGTGGTCCGGCTCTTCCCCGAACCCGCGCATAACATGCACCGAGCTGCCTTTTTGAGTAAACAAAATAAATTGTCTTTTCTTTTTCTACTAGATAATCAGTACCCCTTTTAGACTAATTAATCTGGATTCATACCTAAAAAAGTCTTTTTCAAAGGTGGCTATTTTGAAGGTAACTCGATGACTCCAGCTCAAGATCAATTCCATCAATATACATCTTAATCTCCTCATTCAATATATTGATTCAAGTACGAAAAACTAAAGATTTGAATCGTATATATGTTGTTAACCAAGCACGTAAAATACCAAGGAATAGCCATCCAACTTGCTCGAGACAAGCCATTAAATTCATATATCTGGAACATTCAAAAATTTTAAAAAGTAAGTACTACTTTAAAATACAAAATTAAGAGTCGAATAAAAATAAAGTACATTTGTCACGACCCGAATTTATCACCGTCGGGATCGTGATGACGCCTAACTTACAGAATGCTAAGCAAGCCAACAGATAAAGATTTAATACGCTAACCACTATCCAAATCAGTAAATAACAATACTTAAACCAAAACAGAGTAAAGAAGTGCGGAAATTCATAATAATCCAAGTACTAATACACGACTACCCAAAATCTGGTGTCACAATCACGAATGTCTAAGAGTCACTATAAATACTGGTTGAAAGAAAATACAGATGTTCTCGAATCTAAAAGAAAACAGGAAACTAGGATAACTGGAAGGGAACTCTAGGGTCTGCCAACGCCGGCAGATCTACCTTGGGTCTCCTGTTAGACTGAAGGCAGCAGCTCACTCGGGTCAGCGCAGTCCGGTACCGAAATCTGCACAGAAAGTGCAGAGTGCAGTATCAATACATCCGACTCCATTTACTGGTAAGTGTCGAGCCTAACCTCGGCGAAGTAGTGACGAGGCTAGGACATGACACATATATAAACTTGTGCAGTTAAGCAATATACGGGCATAATAACAGATAATAGAAACTAAACACACATTAACGGGAGGGGGGAAAACATGCTGAGGGGAGTATGAGATCATGAGAATAGAACAGTAAAGAAACACAAAAAAAACAAGTGCACGACATCACCCTTCGTGCTTCTACTCTCGTCCTCACCATAGCAAATGAAATGAATAATGATAATGAATATAAAATGGCACGGCATCACCCTTCATGCTTTACACTCTTCCTCGCATGATAATAAATATGCAATGGCACGGCATCACTCTTCGTGTTTTACAATTTTCCTCACATGATAATAAATATGCAATAGCACGACATCACCCTTTGTGCTTTACACTCTTCCTCACCCAAACAACAAAACAATAACAATCGGGCAATAGAACTATTAATAACAAGCCCCGTATCAATATTTATTTTCTCAATGGCAACTTCAACTTCTAGTCAATACTCAACAAATATCCAATTCTAGTAAAAACATGATAAGAATTGCTCAACATGAAGAATAACCAGTTTAAGCATGAACAATATAAATAAAGAATACAACAATCATAAGAATAAGACTCACTCGCACGCTATGACCCGACAACATCGTATAGGTACTCATCACCTCACCTATATGTCGTACTCAACAACCAAATATATAGCAAATAGACATCAATACCTAATCGCACAAGCTAAGGTTAGCCACAATACTTACCTCGATCCAACGACCAACTCAAAGCTCAATTACCGTTTTTCCTCTAGATTCCACCTCCAATCCACTTGTATCTAATCATAATTAACTTAATAGCATCAATTATCGCTAAAGAAAATAATTCCAATGCATAATTATAAAGTTTTCCAACATTTTCCCCAAAAAGTCAAAAACTGACCCCGGGTCGCTTGGTCAAAATGCGAGGTTCGACCAAAATCCACTCATCCCCGAGCCCAAATATGTAATTAGTTTCAGAATCCGACCCCAAATCGAGGTCTAAATTCCCAAATTTGGAAAATTCCCAATTCTTCCAAAAATTCCTAATTCTACCATGAATGAACAAGATTTAGGGCTAGAAATCTAATGGGTGTTGATGAAAATTGAAGGAAATGAGTTAAAGAAAACAAACCTATGATTTACTGTTGAAATCCCTCTTCAAAAATCGCCCTAGGTCGAGTTGTAGTGAAGAAGATATGCAAATTTGACCCTTTCCCGTTTTTGGTTCTGTTTTTAAAGCACCGGACAGGTCTTCTTTGCATTTGCGAAAAGCCTGTCGCGATCGCGATACGCAGCGGGCAAATGTCATAATGCCCATACCGAGTCTGAAAAGTTGTCTTAGGGACATCAGATGGCCTAATCCTCAACTGATGGTAGCCAGACCTCAAATCGATCTTTGAAAACACCTTGGTACCCTGAAGCTGATTAAATAAGTCATCAATCCCCAGCAATGGATACTTGTTCTTCATGGTGACTTTGTTCAGCTGCCTATAATCTATGCACATCCTCATCGACCCATCCTTCTTCTTTACAAACAACACCGGCACACCCTAGGGCAAGATACTAGATCTAATAAAGCCCTTATCAAGCAAATCTTGCAACTTCTCCTTTAATTCTTTTAACTCTGGCGGAGCCATACGGTATGGCAGAATAGAAATGGGCTGAGTGCCCAAAGCCAAATCAATGCAAAAGTCAATATTTTTGTCTAGCGGCATCCCCGGTAGGTCTGCAAGAAATACCCCTGGAAGCTCACGAACAACTGGTACGGAATCCATGGAGGGAACCTCCGCACTAGAATCACGAACATAAGCCAAATAAGCCAAACACCCCTTCTCGACTATACGCCGAGCCTTTATATAAGAAAAATCCTGCTGGTAGAATGACCAGGAGTCCCTTTCCACTCCAATCAAGGCAACACAGGCAAGGCTAAGGTTACGGTCTTGGCGTGACAGTCCAATATAGCATGATAAGGTGACAGCCAATCCA
Source organism: Nicotiana glauca (assembly GCA_026770625.1). NCBI lineage: Eukaryota > Viridiplantae > Streptophyta > Magnoliopsida > Solanales > Solanaceae > Nicotiana > Nicotiana glauca. The sequence goes on from MU708364.1 coordinate 183,592, forward strand.
TCCCCAAAATGACATCAAAATCGACCATATCAAGAAGTAGGAGGTCTATGCTGGTCTCGAGACCCCTAATATTAATCACACATGAGCGATAGACACAATCTACAATAATAGAATCATCCACCTGTGCGGACACTTACATGGGAGCACTCAAAGAATTACGAGGCACAACCAAATATGAAGCAAAATAAGATGACACATAGGAGTATGCAGACCCTGGATCAAATAGAACTGAAACATCTCTACTGCAAACTGAAACAGTACTTCTGATAACAACATCAGATGACTCGGCCTCAAGCCTGGCTGGGAAAGCATAACATCGGGGCTGGGCCCCACCACTCTAACTATATCCCTGGGACTGCCTCCTGTTGGTTGGCCTTCACATCTAACGGCCTGACCTCCACCTATAACACCTCGACCTCCACCTCTAGCTGTCTGACCCTTTCCTCAAACTTGTTGGGCGAGCGGTGGAACACCCGGTGCCGGGACCATGGCACGAGAACATTGATGCTGAGAATTTCCTAATGCTCGAGGACAATACCTAGCAATGTGCCTCGGATCACCACAAGTATAACAAGACTTCGGCTGATGTGGCTGATGACCCTAAAACTGACCCTGGCGGACAAGACTTCGGCTGAGTAACGGACATGTTGCCCTACTTCGACTGAGTAACGGACATGTTGCCCCTACTGGAGACGCTTTAATTGCTTGCGATAGTCCTCTCTCAATGTAACAGGAAAGAACTTCTCGAGAAATATTTGAGAAACTGGTCCTAAGTCAAAGCAAGCGACCCAGCTGGTCTGGGAAAACAAAAATTCTTCCACCATAACAAGACTTCGGCTGAGTACTGGACATGTTCCCTAATGGAGACGCTCGAATTGCCTGCGATAGTCCTCTCTCAATGTAACAGGAAAGAACTTCTCGAGAAATATCTGAGAGAACTGGTCCCAAGTCAAAGCAAGCAACCCAGCTGGTCTGGCCAAACAAAAATCCCTCCACCATATCTTGGCGGAAGCTGACAGATGAAAAGCAGCAAAGTCAACCCCATTGGTCTCCACTATCCCCATGTTACGTAACACCTCATGACAACTATCCAGATAGTCCCGGGGATCCTCTGAAGATGTACCACCATAGTAAGTGGTGAAAAGCTTGGCAAACCTATCCAACCTCTACAAAGCATCAGAAGACATAGTTGAACCATCATCGGTCTGTGCTGTAACACCCGGCGGAACTACCCCAACTAGCTGAGCTGCTAGAGTCTAAAACTGAGGAGCCATCTGCTTCGGAGTGTGAGTAGCGGGAGTCTGTGCTCCTCCTACAATCCGAGAGATGGTTGGTGCTACAGGGAATGTGTCAGCCTGAGTAACACTCTCCATAAGGCCCACTAGACGGACCAAAGCATCCTGAAGCACTAGGGTGGCTATGAACCCCTCTGGAACCTAATCTAGTCCGGCAGGAATAGTCTGGGTCGGGACCTCATCATCAAACTCCACCCGAGTCTCCTCTACTGGTGTTGCTTCTCGAGCTCTAGGATAAGACCCGCCCTTGCCTCGGCCTCGTCCTCTGCCCCTCGTAGGAGCTAACACTAGGGGCTCGGGCTGCTAATCAGCTGATGAAGCGGTACGCGTTCTCGCCATCTATGAAAGGACAAGAGTAGAAAAACCAATTAGCATTGAGAGATCAAAATGCATGACGGAGAATAATATAAGTGAAATTGTTCCTAAACTCCGTCGCCACTCGGGTCAGCACAGTCCGGTACCGAAATCTGCACAGAAAGTACAGAGTGCAGTATCAATACATCCGACTCCATTTACTGGTAAGTATCGAGCCTAACCTCGGCGAAGTAGTGACGAGGCTAGGACATAACACATATATAAACTTGTGCAGTTAAGAAATATACGGGCATAACAACAGATAATAGAAATTAAACACATATTAACGGGAGGGGGAAAACATGTTGACATGAGTACGAGATCATGAGAATAGAACAGTAAAGAAACACAACAAAACAAGTGCACGACATCACCCTTCGTGCTTCTACTCTCGTCCTCACCACAGAAAATGAAATGAATAATGATAATGAATATAAATGGTACGGCATCACCCTTCGTGCTTTACACTCTTCCTCACATGATAATAAATATGCAATGGCATGGCATCACTCTTCGTGCTTTACACTCTTCCTCACATGATAATAAATATGCAATAGCACGGCATCACCCTTCGTGCTTTACATTCTTCCTCACCCAACAAACAAAAGAATAACAACTCGGCAATAGAATTATTAATAACAAGCCCCATATCAAAATTTAGTTCCCCAACGTCAACCTCAACTTCGAGTCAATACTCAACAAATATCCAATTCCAGTAAAAACATGATAAGAATTGTTCAACATGAAGAATAACCAGTTTAAGCATGAACAATACGAGTAAAGAATACAACAATCATAAGAATAAGACTCACTCACATGCTATGACCCGATAAAAATGTATAGGTACTCGTCACCTCACCTATACGTCGTACTCAACAACCAAACACATAGCAAATAGACATCAATACCTAATCTCCAAGCTAAGGTCAGCCACAACACTTACCTCAATCTAACGGCCAATTCAAAGCTCAATTACCGTTTTTCCTATAGATTTCACCTCCAATCCACTCGTATCTAGTCATAATTAACTTAATAACATTAATTATTGCTAAAGAAAATAATTCCAATGCATAATTATAAGTTTTCAAATATTTTTCCCAAAAAGTCAAAAACCGACCTCGGGCCCTCTTGGTCAAAACTCAAGGTTCGGACCAAAACCCATTCATCCCCGAGCCCAAATATGTAATTAGCTTCAGAATCCGACCCCAAATCGAGGTCTAAATTCCCAATTCTTCCAAAAATTCCTAATTCTACCATGAATGAACAAGATTTAGGGCTAGAAATCTAATGGGTGTTGATAGAAATTGAAGGAAGTGAGTTAAAGAACACAAACCTATGATTTGGTGTTGAAATCCCTCTTCAAAAATAGCCCTAGGTCGAGTTCAAGTGAAGAAGATATGAAAATTTGACCCTTTCCCGTTTTTGGTTCTGTTTTTTAAAACACTGGACAGGTCTTATTCACGTTCGCGAGAAGCCTGTCGCGATCGCGATAGCATAGGCGAAAGTCATACTCCCCCCAGCCTCCGCGTTCGTGAGCCTAGTGTCGCGTTTGCGATGAGCAACTTTCTCCTACCCCAGATCCCATGCTTCGCGTTCGTGATAGCTTGGTCGCATTCGCAAAGGGTAATTCCCTCAACGCTTCGCGTTCGCGTAGAAGGAGTTCTCCCTCAAACAAGTTTACTTTTCGTGTTCGCGAGAGTCCCTTCGCGAACGCGAGGAAGAAGACACCAGATGACAGTTGAAGCCGAAATACCAGATTTCCTAAAGCTAAAACATCTCGTAGCCTATCCGAAACTCACTCGAGCCCTCGGGGCTCAAGACCAAACATGCACACAAGTTTTAAAACATCATACGAAATTGCTCATGCGATCAAAGCGCCAAAATATTACCCATATTTACGAATTTAGCACCAAATTGCATGAAATTTTCAAGAAAGTTCAAAATTTCTATGTTCTCAACCAAAGGTCTGAATCACGTCAAATCAGTTCCATTTCTCACCAAATTTCGCAGATAAGGTATAAATATCATAACGGACCTGTACCGGGCTCCGGAACCACAATACGGACCCGATATCAACAAGATCAATTATTAACCAAATTCTTAAAACCTTTATAATTCCAGTTTAACAATTTTCATCAAAAATTTATTTCTCGGGCTAGGTACCTCGGAATTTGATTCTGGGCATATGTCCAGGTCCCATATTTTACTACGGGTCCACTGGGGCCGTCAGAACACGGGTCCGCATCCGTTTACCTAAAATATTGATCAAATTCAACAAAAATTAACTTTTTAGGCCAAAAATTATTATTTCCTCAATTTTTCCCATAAAAGCTTTTCGGATACACGCCCGGCCTGCGCACGCAAATTGTGGAAGAATAAAATAAGGTTTTTAAGGTCTCGAAATATTGAATTGGGTTCTAAAACACAAGATGGCTTTTCGGGTCATCACAACATTGCATAATAGAAAATATTAATTTATACCAAATTTTTACACCAAACCAAACAATTTAATCTTAATAATGAATATAGTCACTATTAAGAATATATTCTTTTCAAGAATAGTCTCAACTTACAATAAGAAGGAAAACCTCTCACTTATCAAACTCGGACCCAATATCACACATTCTCATGTTATTTAAAAGCTTCTAACTAATTATTAAAAAATTGATTTTACGTACCTTCTCCACCATGGGAATTCTCCAATAGGGAGAGGTAATCTCAGAATGTTGCCAAGACGATTTTCATTAACATTTATTGAAGGTGCATAGCTTCTTTGAATGTTTTATTGATTAACTACTAAATCTCAGGATGGGACTGATCCCGAAGGAGAATCTCTTGAACCCTCTACACGCTAAAAAGTGGAGTCTGTTTTCACGATCCAAATTCCATATTAGACCGTGATGGTCCCCAACACCGTTGTTAGGCAAGTCAACACTAATCAAATAGTAAATTCTCATTTGTGTAGTTAGTACGTGATAACTTTCATTATAGATTAAGAAATTTAATCATATTTAAATGGAAGTAATAAATGTGAATGTCAATCATGAAGACGAGCCAAAACGCCATAAATCTACTAATGTGTGTGCCAAGACCCGATGTCACAAGTGTGTGGACAATCTAGTAGAATATACATAACCATACTATCCTACTATCTGGAAAAGGAATAGACAGGAACAAAAAGACAAAAGAAAGACTCCAGCTGGTGCAGAACGGCTCAAAAGGCTAGCTCACCGGAAAGTCTCAAGCTGAGGAGTCCACTCTACGCACCGGATTGATGGCCAGATGCACCTGTCTCAAAGCCTGTACAATCAAGTACAGAAGTGTAGCATGAGTACATAGAAATATGTACCAAGTAAGTATCTCGCCTAACCTCACAGAAGTAGTGACGAGGGGTCAACTCCGACGCTTACTAGAGCCAGCAAATATAACAATATAAAGTTCAATATATTTAATTCACAACGTATGTAGATAACAACAAGATCAACCAAGAATAATTATTGAAAATCCTTAGATCCAATTAATAAAATTAGGCACTTTCCTCATTTAAAATAAGTGACCTTTCAAGCAACAAATCATACGAATTACAAGGGTTCCGGTTCTATTATCACACACAAATACCACCAAGGACGTTTGGTCCGATCCAATATAAAAGTAAATTATGCACCACCGAGGGTTGAATGGCCCGAACCATATATATACATTTACTATCCTACCAAGGCGAATGGCCCGCTCCCATGAGAGTAATGGAAATAATCACCCCGTTCGCGGAATATACTTGCGACGCGGTTAAGTATAAATATAACTTAATATTTTCCTCAATTCTTATCAAAATAAATATTTACTTGAAATCCTTGAAATCATAACATCTTCAACTTAGTCCCATTCAATTAAAATCAACAATTAAAACATAACGGTACCCACAAAGCATGGTGTAATCTTAGAACTACCCGGACATAACAGTAATAGTAGCTACGTGCGGACTCTCATCACTTCGATTGTACGTAACCCCCACAATTAATCATATATTAATTAAGTTCACCTATGGGAAAATTTTCCTCTTACAAGTTTAGAAAAGAGACTTACCTCGTTTCGAGCCTACTTCCAACTCAAGAACGCGTTCAAACTCTCAAACCGGAGCCGCACAATCTAAAACTATTTAAATAGTGTAAAAAACAATCATTATAGGTTTACAAATTCATATTCTAGTTATTAAAGTGATTATCCAACCCCAAAGGCAAGGTTCCTAAAATTTACCCCCGGGCCCACATGCCAGGATTCTGGAAATTTTCGAAGGAAGTTGTTACCCATAACCTAAGGATCAAGAATATATAATTTTTAATTTACTCCTTAACGAATTTCGTGGCTAAATCTTATTTTTATCAAAAACATAGGCTTTACTCTAATCCCATGATTTTCATTAATCTATACATGTTAATCTACCCAAAATCTAAGTATTTAACTCACATATAGTAGGAATTACTTACCTCCAAAAGCTTGGTGAAGAACCCCTCTCAAGAAGCTCAAACATCATCTACAATGGAGTGAAAAATGAGCCAAAACGCTTAACTCCCGTAATAAATGAAGGTCACTGCCTTCAGTGATTTCTGCATCTACGGTCCTGGGCTGCACCTGCACCCACCGCATAGGCGGAAAAGTGTCCGCTTCTACGAAACTCCACCGGGCCGGCTGGGCCGGCTGGGCCGCTACTGCGAAAAGCCAACCGCTTCTGCGATTTCTCGGCTGGCCACCCAAGGCTGCATCTGCGATGGCTTAGCTGATTCTGCGGGCTAGCACCTGCGGCTGGCCAACCGCACGTGCGGTTATGACAGAACCCTGGAGCTTCATCTCCTTCTCACATTTTCAACTTAGCTCACACCCATAATGGCCCCACTTGAACACACCCACAAGTTTGAAATGATAAAACGGACTCGCTTGAACCCTCAAAATGTCGTAAACAACATTAAAACTAGGAATCGCACTCTAAAACCAATTGATTCAAACTTATGAACTTCTAGTTCTTTAATTTACTTCCAATGTGACGAAACACACTTACACTACTCGTATTAACACCAAATTTTACGTGCAAGTCTTAATGACATTACGGAACTATTATCGACCTCGGAATTCCGTTCAGACCTCGATAACACAGAAACATGCTCCAAACCACATATAAAGAACTTTAAAATCCTTAAGGAATCAACTTTACCTATTAGGCGCCAAAACATTCCTGGGTCATCAACCCGGTCCGGATATACATACAAGTCTGAAATCATCATACGAACCTACCGGGACTGTCAAATACCGATTCCGAGGTCATTTACTCAAAATGTTGGCCGAAGTTAAATTTAGCCTTTTAAGCCAACCTTAAGGAACCAAGTGTTCTGATTTCTTCTCAAACTCTTCCAAATCCTGAACCAACCATCCCCGCAAATCATAGATTCGTTAAAGCAAGTATGCAAAGTCTTATTTAGGGTGACGGGGTTCTAGAAAACAAAACGACCGATTGGTTGGATCCTCAACTGGACTTTTACCCCAGAAATCCTCTTGGATCTCAATTGGCGATCCTGTCTATCAACAATGGCAACTGGATCCTCGTCATAACCCAAGCTCTCATCTAGCTGAATAGTATTGAAGTATAACACATGAGACAAGTCGGCGTGATACCTCCAAATCATAGACACGTGAAAAACTGGATGAACCCCTGATAGTCTGGGAGGTAAAGCAAGCTCATAAGTAACCTCCCCAACTCACCTCTACACTTCAAATGGGCCTATAAATCATGGGCTCAACTTGCCCTTATTCCAGAATCTCATAATACCCTTCATCGGCGAGACTTTCAAGAGAACCTTCTCCCCGACCATGAATGATACATCACGCGCCTTCTGATCCATGTAACTCTTCTGTCTTGACTGTACTATGCGAAGTCTCTCCTGAATTATCTTTACCTTTTCCAAGGCATCCTTCACCAAATCCGAACCCTATAACTTAGCCTCGCTAGGCTCAAACCACCCAATAGGGGATCAACATCGCCGACCATATAAATCATCAAATGGATCCATCTCGATGTTGGACTGATAACTGTTGTTGTAAGCAAACTCGGCCAAAGGCAAGAACTGATCCTAATGTCCTCTAAAGTCAATCACACATGCTCTAAGCATGTCTTCTAATAGCTAAATTGTCTGCTCCGACTGTCCATCGGTCTGAGGATGAAATACTGTGCTGAGCTCCACACGGGTCCCCAACTCACTCTGAACAGATCTCCAAAAATATAAGGTGAACTGAGGGCCCCTACCTGATATGATAGAAATAGGCACACAGTGCAAATGAACTATGTTCCGAATATAAATCTGGGCCAACCTCTCTAAAGTATAGGTAGTTACAACAGAAATGAAGTGTGCCGACTTGGTCAATATGTCGACAATGACCCAAATCGCATCAAACTTCCGCAAAGTCTATGATAACCCAACTACGAAGTCCATAGTAATACGCTCCCATTTCCACTCAAGTATAGTCATCTGCTGAAGTAGGGGCCCTGGCCTCTGGTGCTCATACTTGACCTGCTCGTAATTTAAGCACCTAGCTACATATTCCACTATGTCTTTATTCATTTGCCGCCACCAACAGTGTTGTCTCAGGTCACGATACATCTTTGTAGCACCTAGATAAATAGAATACCACGAGCTGTGTGCCTCCTCAAGAATCATCTCCCTTAAACCATCGACATTAGTATATATAGGTGACCCTAGAGTCTAAGAACACTATCCTCGCCGATAGAAACCTCCTTGGCACTACCCTGTAGTACCGTCTCTCTGAGGACTGCTAAATACGGATCATCAAACTGCCGAGCCTTGATCTGCCCAATAATAAAGACTGAGAAACAACACATGCAAGAATCCGGTCGGGCTCTGAAATATCCAACCTCATAAGTCTTTTAGCCAAAGGACTGAATGTCCAAAGCTAGTGGCCTCTCCTCTGCTGGTATGATTACCAAGCTACCCATACTCTCTACTTTCCTGCTTAAGGCATCCGCGACTACATTCATCTTGACCGAGTGATAAAGAATGGTAATGTCATAATCCTTTAGTAACTCAAGCCATCTACGCTGCCTCAAATTGAGATTCCTCTGCTTGAATAAATGCTACAAGTTGCGATGGTCAATATAAACCTCAAATGACACCCCATACAGATAATGCCTCCATATCTTAAGAGCATAGACAATCGCTGCTAACTCGGGGTCGTGTACATGGTAATTCTTCTCATGAATCTTCAACTGAAGTGAATCATATGCAATAACTCGCCCCTCCTGCATCAATACATAGCCCAAGCCAATGCGTGAAGTGTCGCAATACACAGTATACATCCCCGAACTAGAAGGCAACACTAGAACCGGTACTGTAGTCAAAGCTGTTTTGAGCTTCTGAAAGCTCACCTCACAATCATCGGACCAAAGGAAGGGAGCACCATTCTGGTTCAATCTAGTCAAAGGAGCTACAATGGAGGAAAAAGTCCTGCATAAATCGGCGATAATAACGTACTAGCCCCAGGAAACTCCTGATCTCAGTCATCGAAGTAGGACATGGCCAACTCTGAACTGCCTCAATCTTCTTGGGATCCACCTTAATACCCTCTCCTGATACAACATTCCCCAAGAATGTCACAGACTCTAGCCAAAACTCACACTTGGAGAACTTAGCATATGGCTTCTGCTCTCGCAATGTCTGAAGCACCACTCTCAAATGCTGCTCATGCTCCCCCAGGTTACGTGAGTAAATCAAGATGTCATAAATGAAGACAATAGAAAAGAATCAATATAAGGCCTTAACACCCAGTTCATCAAGTCCATAAACATCGATGGGGCATTAGTCAAGCCGAAGGACATCACTAGAAACTCATAATGACCAAATCTAGTACGGAAGGCAGTCTTCGGAACATTTGAGTCCCGAATCTTCAACTGGTGGTACCCCGATCTCAAGTAGATCTTAGAAAACACCCTAGCACCCTGTAACTGGTCAAACAAATCATTAATACGAGGCAACAGGTAATTTTTCTTGATGGTGACTTTGTTCAACTGGCAGTAATCAATGCATATCACCATAGTCCCATCCTTCTTCTTCACAAATAACATTGGTTCACCCCAAGGTGATACACTAGGTCTCACAAACCCCTTTGCTAACAACTCCTCAAGTTGCTTCTTCAACTCTTTCAATGGCATACCGTATGGTGGTATAGATATAGGCTGGGTACCTGGATCCAAATAAATACAGAAATCAATGTCACAATTCGGCGGCATGCTTGGAAGTTTAGAAGGAAACACATCGGCGAACTACCGAACTACTGACACTGAATCAATCGTCGGAGACTCTATGGTGGTATCCCGAACATAGTCTAGATATGCCAAACACCCCTTCTCAACCAGATGTCGAGCCTTTAGAAAAGAGATAACCCGACTAGATTAACTAACATAGGAAACCTTCCACTCCAATCTCAGCAACTCTTACATCGCTAAAGTAACAATATTGGCATGACAATCAAAAATGGCGTGATACAGAGATAACCAATCCATGCCCAAGATGACCTCAAAGTCGATCATGTCAAGTAACAGAAGGTCCGCTCTAGTCTCATAACCACATAATGTAACAATACAGGATCGGTGGATCTGATCCACAACCACAGAATCGCCCACGGGAATGGACACATAAATAGGAGTACCTAAAGACTCACAAGGGATATCCTGGAAATCATCAAACAGAGTTGACACATATGAATATGTAGACCCTGGATCAACTAATACTGAAGCATCCTTACCGCATAGAGAAATAATACATGTGACCACGGTATTTGAAGCCACTGCATCTAGTCTGCCCAAAAAAGTATAGAATCTAGGTGGAGCGACGGCTGGCTGACCTCCGTCTGGCTGAGCAGCATCTAGTTGAATTCCCATTGACTAGCCTCAAGGACGGCCCCTACCAACTTGTCCCCCACCTATGGGCGGTCGGACGGTTGGTCCTGTAATCATAGGGTGATGACTCTACTGTACTGCCTTGCCCCGAAGTCTGGGGTAAAACCTCTTCATGTGACCTGGATCCCCACACTCGTAACAACCCTGCGGTGCTATAGACTATTGTCTTGAAGCCTAACCCTGATGGCTTAAATATCCACTAGAAGAACCCTGATGACCAGAATACCCGCTGGAGGAACCCTGAGTAGCTGGTGGACGGTAAGAACTCTCCGGCATCGCATTGAAATAAGGCCTCACTGGAGCACCTCAAAGAGGTGGTGGTGGTGGTGGTGTTGAATATGGGGGCCTGCTGGGTTAGCCACTCCCAAACTGACCTCTGCCTCTAGCTGGGGCACCTCTAAACTCTCCAGAGAATCGGTCCCTCTTGTCCTACTGCAACTACTCTCTACCCCTTTGGTTGTAACCCTCAATCCTCCGCGCAATCTCTACCCCTAGCTGATACTCAGTCCTCATCTTAACCTCTCGAGCCATGCTAGCTCGAATATCGGGGTGTAACCCCGCAACAAATCTCCGCACTCTCACTGCATCCGTAGGAAGTATCATGAATGCATGGCGAGACAACTCAAAGAATCTCACCTCATAGTAGGTCATAGACATCTGAACATGCTCGAGCTACTCGAACAGACACCGTAAATCTTCCCTCTGAGAGGGTGGAATATACCTGTCCAATAGAAGTCGTGTAAACTGATCCCAAGTCATGGGAGGAGAACCTGCTGGCCACCACCTACGGGCCCTGCCCTCTAACTGGAAGGCGGTGAAATCTACCCCATGGGACTCCAATATCCTCATATTGTGCAGTCTGTCCCTGCAACTATCAATAAAATCCTAAGCATCCTCATGACGTTCACCTATGAATATAGGAGGGTGTAGCCTAGTCCATCTGTCCAACAACTTTTGCGAATCGCTGTCCGCAACTGGTCTGGGCTCAGGTGTCACTATTGCAACTGGCTGGGCACCGCCCACGGGTAGTGTACCCGGAGTCTGGTATACAGTAGTTGCGTGCCCAGGAGCCTGAGTAGTAGAGGTCTGTGCTCCCCCTCCTGCCTAAGATGTGGTTGGGTCTGTTGGAAATAAACCAGCCTGAGTCATAGAGTCCATGAACTACAGCATATGGCCCATGACCTCCTGGAAGCCCGGTGCTGTCAAGGAATCCGCCAGGGCAAGCTCCGCTGCGGGCGCCTCGCCTTGCTTCTCGATAATGGGATCCCCTGCTGGATCCGTCGGTGGTGAAACTGGGGCAGCTCTGGGATGCCCTCGTCCCCTACCTCGGGCTAGTGCCCTCCCCCGGCCTCTACCTCGGCCTCTAGCAACAGGCAGAGCAGCTCCTCCCGGGTCTGGAATGTCCGTCGTACGCGTCCTCACCATCTGTGAGAGAATAGAAGAAGGAATTTGGTATTCCATCAATTGCACGATAGGAGATGAATAAAGAGTAGTTTCTTAACACTCTATAGCCTCTCAAAGATAAGCTCAGACGTCTCTGTACCGATCTGCAAGACTCTACCAGGTTTGCCCATAACTTGTAAAACCTACATGAACCTAGTGCTGTGATACCATATTTTCACAACCCAAATTCCATATTAGGTTGTGATGGCGCCCAACCCCGTTGTTAGGCAAGAAAATACTAATCAAATTGTAAATTCTAATTTGTGTAGTTAGTACATGATAACTTCTATTATAGATTAAGAAATTTAAGCATATTTAAATGGAAGTAATATATGGGAATCTCAATTATGAATACAAGCCAAAACATCATAAATCTACTAATGTGTGGGCCAAGACCTGTTGTCACAAATGTAAGCTGAAGAATCCACTCTACGCGTCAGACTGATGGCCAGATGCACTGGCCTCAAAGCCTGTAAATCAAATACAGAAGTGTAGCATGAGTAGATAGAAATATGTACCCAGTAAGTATCTCGCCTAACCTCGCAGAGGTAGTGACGAGGGGTCGACTCTGACGCTTACTAGGGCCAACAAATATAATAATATGAAGTTCAATATATTTAATTCACAATGTATGTAGATAAAAACAAGCTGAAACAAGAATAATTATTGAAAATCCTTTCATTTAATTAATAAAACTAGGAACTTTCCTCATTTAAAATAAGTGACCTCAAGAAATGCTTCATACGAATTATAAGGGTCCTGGTTCTATTATCACACACAAATACCACAGAGGTCGTTCGGTCCGATCTAACATAAAAGTAAATTATGCACCGCCGAGGGTCAAAGCACCCGAACCATATATATACATTTACTATCCTACCAAGGCGAACGTCCCGCTCCCAACAGAATAGTGGAAATAATCACCCCGCTCGCGAAATATACTTGCGACGTGGTTAAGTATAAATATAACTTAATGTTTTCCACAATTCTTATCAAAATAAATATTTCCTTGAAGTCATAACATCTTCAACTTAGTCCCATTCAACGCAAATCAACAATTAAAACATAACGGTACCCACAAAGTATGGTGTAAGCCTAGAACTGCCCGGACATAGCAGGAATAGTAGCTACATACGGACTCTCGCCACTTCGTGCATACGTAGCTCCCACAATTAATCATATATTAATTAAGTTCACCTATGGGGAAATTTCCCTCTTACAAGGTTAGAAAAGAGACTTACCTTGTTTCAAGCCTACTTCCAACTCAAGAACGCGTTCAAACTCTCAAACCGGAGCCGCACAATCTGAAACTATTCAAATAGTGTAAAAATCAATCATTATAGGTTTGCAAATTCATATTCTAGCTATTAAAGTGATTATTCAACCCCAAAGGCAAGGTTCTCAAAATTTACCCCCGGGCTCACGTGCCTGGATTTCGGAAATTTTCGAAGGAAGTTGTTACCCATAACCTAAGGATAAAGAATATATAATTTTTACTTCATTCCATAATGAATTTCGTGGTTAAATCTCTTTGTTATCAAAAACCTAGGTTCTACTCTAATTCCATAATTTTCACTAATCTATACATGTTAATCTACTAAAAATACAAGTATTTGACTCACATATAGTAGGAATTACTTACCTGCAAAAACTTGGTGAAGAACCCCTCTCAAGAAGCTCAAAAATCATCTACAATGGAAGGAAAAATGAGCCAAAATGTCTAACTCCCATAATAAATGAAGGTCACTGCCTTCAGTGATTTCCGCACCTGCGGTCCTGGGCCGCACCTGCGCCCACCGCATCTGCAAAAAACTGTCCGCTTCTACGGAACTCCACTGGGTCGGCTGGGCCGCTTCTGCGGAAAGCCAACTGCTTCTGCGGTATCTGGGCTAGCCACCCAAGGCCGCATCTGCGATGGCTTAGCCGCTTCTGCGGGCTCGCACCTACGGCTAGCCAACCACAAGTGCGGTTATGACAGAAACCTGGAGCTTCAGCTCCTTCTCACACTTTCAACTTAGCTCGAGCCTCATCCGATTGACGCTCGGGGCCCATGGGGCCCCGCCCGAACACACCCACAAGTTTGAAATGATAAAACGGACTCGCTCGAACCCCTAGAACGCCGGAAACAACATTAAAATTAGGAATCACACCCTAAAACCAATTGATTCAAACTTATGAACTTCAAGTTCTTCAATTTACTTCCAATGTGACAAAACACTTACACTACTCTAATTGATACAACATTTTGCGTACAAGTCTTAAATGACATTACAGAACTGTTCTCGGCCTCGGAATTCCGTTCGGACCTCGATAACACAAAAACCCGCTGCAAATCAAATTTAAAGAACTTCAAAATCCTTAAGGAATCAACTTTCATTATTAGGTGCCAAAACGTTCCCGGGTCATCCAAAACCGATCCGGACATACATCCAAACCCTAAATCATCATACGAACCTATTGGGTCCGTCAAATCCCGATTCCAAGGTCGTTTACTCAAAGTATTGACCGAAGTCAAACTTGACCTTTTAAGCCAACCTTAAGGAACCAAGTGTTCCGATTTCAACCCAAACTCTTCCAAATCCCGAACCAACCATCCCCGCAAGTAATAAATAAGTTAAAGCAAGTACGAAAAGTCTTATTCAGGAGGACGAGAGTTCTAGAAAGCAAAATGACTGGACAGGTCATGATATCCGTTGAGTTATTGCTGGAAGTCTTTGAGAGTTTTTCACTACCACTTACTTCACTCACTGACTCCAGCTCAAAATCAAGTCCATCAATAACATGGTTTTCTAATAAGTTTCTGCAGAAAATAAGAGTATCAGTAATGGCATATCATTATTATATATTGATTCACGAAAATCCGAAAATTTTGCAAGCACAAATATGCCACCAACCAAGCACGTAACGTGCACGGCCAGTAACCATATATTCGGAATAATTCAAACATAAATAAATAAATTTTGATCATGTAATGCCCCTTTTTCTTAATAAGCATGTCAATTTAACCATGAAATGAAAATTTATCGGCCCCAATTTTGTTTTTTATCAACTTACTAGAGGATAATAATTTTCGTATTTGATGGCTAGTTTGCCAAAATAGTAAGTTTATGAAGCCAAAATCTATACTATTTTTTTTCTTTTTGATAGGAATTTTGGTGTTAATTAGTCCTTTAGTCCCAATAAAAAATGACATTTGCAATTTGAGTGCTATAACCTCAAAAATTGACTCTTTATACTTTTAAAAGTAAAATTTACATATTTATTAAATGCAAGGAAAAGTCATCTAAGTCAATACAAGGAAAAATCATTTAAGTCACAATTTTTAAATTTTGATCATATTGCAGCAAAGTAACTGTTTTATACTCTCCAAATAGGTCTAGTTAAGATTTCACATATAAGTACAATCTCAAACCATCTAAATATTTTACAACAATAAACTAATTCTCATACAATAGAAAAATGATACAAATAACTCAATTTCCCATATTATCGAGTCAAAAATGTTACAATAAAAATAAGTTCTCAAATGATAATACAACACCAAATAAAAAATATAACATGACCTTGACTTTAAATAAGTTCAATATAAGAAGACATGGTCCATATTATAGGAATTTGAGGTGAAGAATTTGAAATCTTGGTGGTTAAAGTTAAGCTGCTTTAGCCAAGAATCAGCAGCACTGTAAAGATTATTGAATTTTTCATAGGCTTGTACTTTATTTAACCAAATGTCGTCTTGCATCTTGTACGGTACAAGTCCAAAAGGTGGAAGAGGAATTCCACCTTTTTCTTTCTTTTCAATAGAAATATCTTTACATATGTCATCATCAAAGTCATCTGCAATATAATGTACAAAAATTAGAAAGAAGAAAAAAAATAATATATATATATATACTGATTTAAGTACGAAAAAAACTAAAGATTTGACAAGCACATATATGTCACTAACCAAGCACATAACGTGCACGACTAAGAATCAGAATTTAAAGTTGTGTTTGGACATGAATATAATTTTGAGTTATTTTTTAAGTTTTGTGAGTGATTTGAGCGAAAATTTTGAAAAACAACTTTTTGGAATTTTACAAATTTTTAAAAAAATTCAAAATGCCTCTTCAAGTGAAAATTAAAAATTTTATGAACAAACGCTGATTTCGGAAAAAAAAATTGGAAAAAAGGGGAAAATTTCTTATGTCTAAACAAGCTCTTAACCAATTTTACTATTGTCAAGATGAAAATTTTTATATTTACGCGAATAGCAAAATTGAAAGACGTACCTTGAAATGATGCTGATAATGTATGATAAGTAAGGAAGTATGTTGATATATTTTTGGTAATTCCCTTCATTGGTACATGGTATATTGGGTACCTAACAATAAAATTAGAGAAAATTAACTCAAATTTTCTAAATTGAATAAATAGATGAATAATGAAGAGAATTTTTTCCTCATCAATTCCAAAATTTCTATATGATATTGAATTGTTAAATTTTATTGCTATATAAAAAAAATTATTTTAATTGTTTCATCAATGTATTATTGGAATTTTACTTGAAATTATTTCAAAGGTAAAAATAGGAAGAAGAAAAAAATACCAAGCAACAGCCATCCAACTTGCAGGAGACAAGTCAACGCTCTTCAATGTCTGAAGTCCTGGATGCTTCTCACTAAATTCATATATCTGAAATATCCAAAAGAATCAGAAAATATTATTTTAAAATACAAAATTAAGAATACTAAGTGACTATTAAAAATATATTCTTTTCAAAAATAGTCTCAACTTATCATAAAGAAGGAAAGCCTCGCGTTCATCAAACCCTAATTTAACGTCCCACATTCTCATGTTATTTAAAAACGTCTAACTAATTATTAGAAAAATTAAGTTTACACACCTTCTCCACCAAGGGAATTCTCCAACAGGGAGAGGCAATCTCAGAATGTTGAAAATACATATAGCCAAAGCGATTTTCATTAACATTCAGTGAAGGTGCATAGCTTCGTTGAATGTTTTGTTGATTAACTACTACATCTCGGGATGAGACTGATCCCAAAAGAGGATCTCTTGAACCCTCGGCAGGCTCAAAAGTGGAGTCTGTTGAGTTATTGCTGGAAGTTCTCGAGAGTTTTTCGCTACCACTTACTTCACTCACTGACTCCAGCTCAAGATCAAGTCCATCAATAGCATGGTTTTCTGATAAGTTTCTGCAGAAAATGAAAGAGTATAAGTAATGACATATCACTATTATATATTGATTCACGAAAATCTAAAGATATGACAGGCACAAATATGTCACCAATCAAGCACGTAACATGCACGGTCAGTAACCATATATCTTGTTTATGGACTACTATCAAATTTTCAATAGTTAAGTATAAATAAAATATCAAAAATAGAAACTAATCGGCCCCAAGAACGAAAAAAGAATTGTAGAAAACTAATCCAACCATCGCAAAACAAAAGTTATCTCAATTTTGGTTTGTTATATTAATGTAACAACCCGACAGGTCGTTTTGAGAATTAGAATCCCGTTCGGTGGCTTAAGATCTTGAGTAGCTCCGTATTATATATCACGACTTACGAGTGTGGCTGGGTTCAGTTTTCGAGTGATTTGGGATTGATTTGGAAGAATGATTCTTAATTTAGAAGTTTAAGTGGTAAGAGTTGACCAAAATTTGACTTTTATGTAGACGACTTCGGAATGGTATTTTTATGATTTCAATAGTTTTGTATGGTGATTTTGGATATAGGCGTAAACCCGGATTTGGATTTGGAGGTCCGTAAGATGGAAAGTTGAAGGTTTGGAAGGTTGAGAGGTTTGACCGGGAGTTGACTTTGTTGACATCGAATTCGGATTATGATTATGGAAGTTGGTATAGCTTCGTCGTATTATTTGGAACTTGCATGCAAATTTTGAGCCTATTCGGAATTGGTTTGATGTGTTTCGGTGTTAGTTTTAGAAGTTGGAAGCTCATTAGTTCCTTAAGCTTGAATCGATATGCAATTCGTAGTTTTAGTATTGTTCGATATGATTTGAGGCTTCGATCGAGTTCGTCTTGTGTTATGGGACTTGTTGGTATATTTGGGCGGGTTCCCGGGGCCTCGGATGTATTTCGGATGGCTACGTACCATTTCTCTTTGATTTGGATAGATGTTCTGTCATCTAGTGTCTTCTTAATCGCATTCGCGCATGTTCCTTCACGTTCACGTAGTGTTATTGTGGACTCATGTGTATTGTTCTTCACGGTCCCGAAAAGGCGACCACGTTCGCGAATCTGGGAAGGTTGTAGTCATCGCATTTGTGAGAGATGCTACGCAATCACGTTGAAGGAAGACTGGGAGCAGTCATCAGGGATTTTGGTCTCCGTGTTCGCGTATAGAACAACGCGTTTGCGATACTTACTAGAGATTAGGGGCGGACTCATGTGGGGTTAAGAGGGTTCATATGAACCCGCTTCGTCGAAAATAAACACTGCGTATATAGGTTTATTTTACCTTTCTTCAAGATAATATTGTTATATAATGTTTGTTGACCCAGTTTAGCATAAAGGCATTGTCTGGCCCACTAGCAAAGTGGGTTCAAATTTTCTGGAATGTCTAGAGTTCGAACATGGTGTTTTCCCAGCTATATACAGCACTATTTTCCTCTGTTCTCTGCATCATTTTAAAAATTAATTTTGTTGACGCTTTTTTATATTTATTTTTTTGTATTTTGAACCCGCTTGGTAAAAATCCTGGATCCTCCACTGCTGGAGAATATATTCGCGTTCGCGCAAGTGTGCGTAGAACATATTTGGAAGCTTATATTTTTGTGCTTCGCAATCGCGAAGCATGTTCCGCGATCGCAAAGAGGAACGCGTGAGCAGACCTATACTTACTCAATTTCGAGGGCTTTTGATATTTTATCACTTTTTGGGTCAGAGAGCTAGGTTTTGGACGATTTTGGAGAGAATATTCAGGTTTTGGATTGGGGTAAGTGTTCTTCACCTAGATTTGATTATATTCATGATTCCATCTTTCCTTTTATCATTAAATTAGTAATTTAAATTGGAGAAATTGAGGATTATTGTAAAAACTTTCAAAAATATCAATTTGATATCGGAATTGAATAATTTTGGTATTGTTAGTGTAACGACCCGATCGATCATTTTACTTTATCGAACCACGTACCCCTAAATAAGACTTTCCCTACTTTCTTTTACTGATTTATGACTTTCGGGAATGGTTGGTTCGGGGTTTGGAAGAGTTTGGATTGAAATCGGAACACACGCAAAAGGCTAAGTTTGACTTCGGTCAACATTTTGAGTAAACAACCTCAGAATTGGAATTTGATGGTTCCAATAGGTTCGTATGTTGATTTCGGACTTGGGCGTATGTCCGGATTAGGCTTTGGATGACCCGGGAGTATTTTGGCACTTAATAAAGAAAGTTGGTTTTTGAGGTTTATAGAAATTCTTTAAATTTGGTTTGGAGCGGGTTCTGAAGATATCGAGGTCCAAACAGAATTCCAAGACACCAAATAGTTCCGTAATGTTATTTAAGACTTGCGCGCCAAATTTGGTGTCATTCCGAGTAGTATAAGTATGTTTCGGCACATTGGAAGTAAATTTAAGAACTTGAAGTTCATAAGTTTGATTCAATCGGTTTTAAGGTGTGATTCTTAGTTTTAATGTTGTTTCGGGCATTCCGAGAGTTCGAGCGAGTTCGTTTTATGATTTCAAACTTGTTGGTATGTTCGGGCAGGCCTCGGGAGCCCGAGCGTCAATCAAACAAGCCCGGACCAAGTTAAAAATTGGAGCAACAGCTGAAGCTCCAGCTGCTGTCATAACCGCACCTGGGGTTGGTCAGTCGCAGGTGCGAGTTTGTAGGTGCGGGTCAAGCACCGCAGAAGAGGCCAAGGAAGGGCAGCCCAGGTGCCGCAGATGCGGCTCCATTTCCGCAGAAATGAGACCGCAGGAGCGGGAGCCGTCTGCAGAAGCGATCCCCAGCCAGCCCAGTCAACTTCGCAGAAGCGGACCCAAGCTCGCAGAAGCGTGACCGCAAATGAGGTCAGCACCATAGGTGCGAAAATCGCTGGGGCAGTGCACTTCATTTAATATGGGACTTAGGCATTTTGCTCCATTGTTGGGCGATTTTTGGAGGTTTTTGAGAGGGATTTTCATCTAGCTTTTGGAGATAAGTAATTTCTACCATGTGTGAGTTAAGTAATTAGATTATAGGTAGATTAACATGGATAAAATTGTGGAAATCATGGGTATAGAGGAAAACTTAGGGTTTTGATAAAAATGAGATTCTACCACGAAAATGATTATGAAACTTAATGAAAATTATATATTATGTTCCTTAGGTCATGGGTAACAACTTTCTTCGAAAATTTCCGGAATTCGGGCACGTAGGCCCGAGGGTCAATTTTAGAGAATCTTGCCTTTAGGGTTGGGTAATCACTTTAATAGTTAGAATATGAACTTTTGAACCTATAATGATTTGTTTTTACGCCATTTGAATAGTTTTGAATTGTTCGGCTCCAGTTTGAGGGTTTCAGCGCATTCTTGAATTGGAAGTAGGCTTGAGACGAGGTAAGTCTATTTTCTAACCTTGTAAGAGGGAAATTTCCCCATATGTGAACTTAATTAATATGTTATTATTTGTGGGGGCTATGTATGCATGAAGTGACGAGAGTCCATACATAGCTATTATTTATGTCATGTCCGGGTAGTTTTCGATTTACACCATGCTTTGTGGTCACTATTATTTGATTATACGTGCTAATTGTAACAAAAGGAATCAAGTTGAGGATTTCTAAGGATTTAAAGGCTTCAAGTTGAATTGTCTTCATTTTTAAAAGAATCAAGAAAGGGCTAGGATTTAAATGATAAAATTATACTTGACTGCGTTGCACGTGTGATCCGCGAGGGGGGTTATGTTTTGACTGCTTCGCATGTATGATTTGCGAGCGGGATGAATATATGCATCTATGGTTCCCGTCGTTCGACCCTCGGTAGTGTACAGTTTACTTTTATTTTGAATCGGGCCGAACGTCCTCGGTGGTATTTGTGTGTGATAATAGCACTGGAGCTCTTTATAGTCTATATAATTTGCTACTTGAAAGGTCACTTGTTTTAAATGAAGAAAGTGCTTTGAATTCTTAAATATGATGAAAAGATTTCCCAGTTATTATTCTTATTTTGAGCTTATTGTTGTCTGCGTACATTATGATTTAAAATGGGACCTTCATATTATTATATTGTTGGCCCTAATAAGTGTCGGAGTCGACCTCTCATCACTACTTCTTCGAGGTTAGACGAGGTACTTACTAGGTACATATTTTTATGTACTCACGCTACACTTTTGTATTTGATTGTACATGATTTGAGGTAGGTACATCTGGTCACCGGTCCGACATGTAGACTTGACTCCCCATCTTGGGACTTCCCGGTGAGCTTCCCCTTTGAGCCGTTCTACAGCAGCTGGAGTCTCTTTTATGTCTTTATTTTTTGTCTATATCTTTTCAAACAATAGGCTAGTATGGTTTTGTATATTCTACTATATTGCCCACATACTTGTAACACCAGGTCTTGGCACGCACACTAGTAGACTTATGATTTTGGTTTACTTACATGGTTATGATTCGTATTTACTGCTTTCATTTATTTATATTAAAATTTCAAACTCCTAAATTTTTATCAAATAAGGAGAAGCTATCACTTACTAAATTATTTGAAACGGGAATTCACCGGTTGATCAGTGTTGGCTTGCCTAACAATGATGTTGGCCACCATCACGGCCTATAATGGAATTTGGGTCATGACAACATGGTATCAGAGCCAGGTTCACGTAGGTCTCACAAAACATGGGCAGACCTGGTAGAGTCTTGCGAATCGGTACGGAGATGTCTGTACTTATCTTCGAGAGGCTATAGGGTGTTAGGAAACTACTCTTTATTCATCTCCTATCATGCAGTTGATGGTATACTAAATTTCCTCTATTCTCTCATAGATGGTGAGGATTCGTACGGCGAACGTACTAGGTCCAGGAGGAGCTGCTCCCCCATTGCTAGAGGCCGAGGCAGAGGCCGGGGGAGGGCACCGACTCGAGGTAGGGGATGAGGGCATCCTAGAACTGCCCCAGTAGCACCACCAGCGACCCAGTGAGGGATCCCGTCATTAAGGAGCAGGGTGTGCATGTTTCGGAGCTTGCCCCAGTAGATTTCATGATGGGATCGGGCTTTTAGGAGGTCACGAGTCGTATGCTTCTGTTCATGGACACTATGACTCAGGCTGGTTTATTTCCAGTAGACCTAGCCATATCTCAGGCAAGAGGGGCAGCACAAACCCCTACTGCTCAGGCTCCGGGGCACGCAGCTGCAGTATATCAGACTCCGAGTACATTACCCGTGGGCGGTGCCTAACCAGTTGCTGCAACAGCACTTGATAGTATACCAACTGTGGACAGCGATCCGCAGAAGCTACTGGAAAGATGGACTAGGCTACACCCTCTTATCTTCGGGGGTGAGCGGCATGAGGACCTCTAGGATTTTATTGATTGGTGCAGGGACAGACTACACAACATGAGGATATTGGAGTCACATGGAGTAGATTTTACCAATTTTCAGTTGGAGGCAATGCCCGTAGATGGTGGCAGTCTTACCTTATTAGCAGACCAGCGGGTTCTCCTCCCATGACTTGAGATCAGTTTACACGGCTTCTATTGGACATGTATATTCCACCCTCTCAGAGGGATGGTCTGCGGTGTCAGTTTGAGCAGCTTCGAGCAGGGTCAGATGTCTATGACTGATTATGAGGCGAGATTTTCTAAGTTGTCTCACCATGCACTTATGATACTTCCTACGGACGTAGAGAGAGTGTGGAGATTTGTTATAAGCTTGCACCCCGGTATTCGGGCTAGCATGGCCCGAGAGGTTGAGATGGGTACTGACTATCAGCTAGTGGTGGAGATTACTCGGAGGATTGAGGGCTATCGCCAGAGGGATAGAGAGCAGATGTAGCAGGACAAGAGGACACAATTCTCTAGAGAATTTAGAGCTGCTCCGGCTAGGGGCAAATGTCAGTTTGGGAGGGTTCAGCCTAGCAGGACCACATAACCAGCACCATCATCACCTCCTCGGGGTGCTCCAGCGCGACCCTATTTAAGCATTATGCTAGAGAATTCATACCGCCCACCAGCCATTCAAGGTTTTTCTAGTGAGTATTCAGGCCATCAGGGTCAGACTTCGGGACAGCAATCTATAGTACCGAGAGGTTCTTACGAGTGTAGAGATCTGGGTCACATGAAGAAGACCTGCCCTAGACTTCGAGGCAAGGCAGTACAGCAAGGTCATATACCTATGATTGCAGTACCAGCCACCCGACCGCCCAGAGGTGGGGGATAGGTTGGTAGGGGTCATCCTAATTCTATGCTTTTCTGGCCAGCGTTCCAACTAGATTCTATGCTTTTCTGGCCAGACCAGATACAGTAGCCTCAATTGTCGTGATCATAGGTATTATTTTTGTCTGCGGTAGGGATGATTTGGTATTATTTGATCCAAGGTATACCTATTCATATATGTCATCTCTACTTGCACATTTGCTGGATATTCCTCGTGAGTCTTTGGGTACTCATGTTTATGTGTCTACTCATGTGGGCGATTCTGTAGTTGTGGATCGGATCTACCAGTCTTGTGTGGTTACGAGACTAGAGCGGACCTTATGTTACTTGATATGATCGACTTTGAGGTCATCTTGGGCATGGACTAGTTATCCCCATATCACGCCATCCTTGATTGTCATGCCAAGACTATTACTTTAGCGATGCTAGAGTTGCCGAGATTAGAGTGGAAAGGTTCCTCTACTAATACGTCCAGTCGGGTTATCTCATTTCTGAAGGCTCGACATATGGTCGAGAAGGGTTATTTGGATTATCTAGCTTATGTTTGGGACACCACCGTAGAGTCTCCGATGATTGATTCAGTGCCAGTAGTCCGGGAGTTCGCTGATGTGTTTCCTTATAACCTTCCGGGCATGCCGCCAGATCGTGATATTGATTTCTGCATTGATTTGGCTCCAGGTGCCTAGCCTATATCAATCCCGCTATATCGTATGGCTCCAAAAATAGCTGAATGAACTGAAGGAGGAGCTTGAGGAGTCATTAGCAAAGGGGTTTGTCAGACCAAGTGTATCACCATGGGGAGCACCAGTGCTAGGGCTATGCGGATGTGCATTGATTACCTACAGTTGAACAAAGTTACCATCAAGAACAAGTACCCGTTGTCGTGTATTGATAATTTGTTTGACCAGTTGTAGGATGCTAGGGTATTTTCTAAGATTGACTTGAGATCGGGGCACCATCAGTTGAAGATTCAAAACTCAGATGTTCCGAAGACTGCATTATGTACTAGATATGTCCATTATGAGTTGCGGATGGACCTTCCTCAAGAAAAAAGCTTTCTAGTGATGTCCTTTGGCTTGACTAATTCCCCAACGACGTTTATGGATTTGTTGAATCGGGTATTCAGGCCTTATATTAATTCTTTTGTTATCATCTTCATTGACGACATCTTGATTTAATCACGTAGCCTGGGGGAGCACGAGCAGCATTTGAGAGTGGTGCTTCAGACATTACGAGAATAGAAGCTATATGTTAAGTTCTCCAAGTGTGAGTTTTGGCTAAAGTCTGTGGCATTCTTGGGGCATGTTTAGCAGGAGAGGGTATTAAGGTGGATCCCAAGAAGATTGAGGCAGTTCAGAGTTGGCCACATCCCACTTTGGTGATTGAGATCAGGAGTTTCCTAGGGTTAGCATGTTATTATCGTCGGTTTGTGCAGGGCTTTTCATCCATTGTAGAACCTTTGACTAGATTTACCCAGAAGGGTGCTCCATTCCGTTGGTCCGATTATTGTAAGGCAAGCTTTCAGAAGCTCAAGACAGCTTTGACCACAACACCAGTTCTAGTGTTGCTTTCCGGTTTGGAGATGTATACGGTTTATTGCGACGCTTCACGCATTGGATTGGGTTGTGCATTGATGCAGGTGGGGCGAGTTATTGCATGTGTTTCACTCCAATTGAAGATTCATCAGAAGAATTACCTTGTGCATGACCTAGAGTTAGCGACAACTGTTCATGCTCTCAAAATATAGAGGCATTATCTATATGGGGTGTCATGTGAGGTTTATACTAATTATTGCAGCTTACAGAATCTGTTCAAGCAAAGGGGTCTCAATTTGAGGCAACATAGGTGGCTTGAGCTACTGAAGGATTATGACATCACGGTCCTTTATCATCCAGGCAAGGCAAATGTGGTCGCGGATGCCTTAAGCAGGAAGGCAGAGAGTATTGGTAGCTTGGCATTTATTTCAGCAGAGGAAAGGCCACTAGCTTTGGACATTCAGTCCTTGGCTAACAGACTTGTGAGGTTGGATATTTTAGAGCCTAGCCGGGTTCTCGCATGTGTTGTTGCCCAGTCTTTATTATTGGGGTAGATCAAGGCTAGGCAGTTTGATGATCCGTATTTGGTAGTTCTCAGAGAGACGGTACTACAAGGAGGTTTCTATTGGTGAGGATGGTGTTCTACGACTCCAGGGTCACCTATGTGTTTTTAATATCGATGGCTTGAGGGAGAGGATTCTAGAGAAGGCACACAGTTCCTGGTATTCTATTCATCCAGGTGCTACAAAGATGTATCGTGACCTGAGACAGCATTATTAGTGGCGGCGGATGAAGAAATACATAGTTGAGTATGTGGCTAGGTGCTTAAATTGCCAGCAGGTTAAGTATGAGCACCATAGGCCAGGTGGCCTGCTTCAGCATATAACTATACTTGAGTAGAAATGGGAGCACATTACTATGGACTTTGTAGTTGGATTGTTGCGAACCTTCCGGAAGTTTGATGAAGTTTGGGTCATTGTCAACAGGTTGACCAAGTTGGCACACTTCATTCCAGTTGCAACTACCTATAATTCAGAGAAGTTGGCCAGGATTTATATTTGGGAGATAGTTCGGTTGCACGATGTGCCTGTTTCCGTCATACTAGATAGATGCCCTCAGTTCACTTCGAATTTCTGGAAAGTTGTATAGAGTGAGTTGGGGACCCGTGTAGAGCTCAGCACAGCATTCCATCCTCAGACGGATGGGCAGTCGGAGCAGACAGTTCAGATATTGGAGGACATACTGAGAGCATGTGTGATTGACTTTGGAGGACAGTGGGATCATTTCTTGCCTTTGGTCGAGTTTGCTTACAATAATAGTTATCAGTCCAGCATCGAGATGGATCCATTTGAGGATTTATATGGTCGGCGATGTCATTCTCCTATCGGGTGATTTGATCCCGACGAGGCTAAGTTATATGTTACTGATTTGGTAAAGGATGCCTTGGAAAAGGTAAAGTTGATCCAGGAGAGACTTCGCAAAGCACAGTTCAGACAGAAGAGTTACGCAGATCAGAAGACGCGTGATGTATCATTTATGGTCGGTGAGAAGGTTCTTTTGAAAATCTCACCGGTGAAGGGTATTATGAGATTCGGAAAGAAGGGAAAGTTGAGCCCCAGGTTTATAGGCCCATTTGAGGTGTTGAGGCGAGTTGGAGAGGTAGCTTATGAGCTTGCTTACCTCCCAGCCTATCAGGGGTCCATCCAGTTTTTCACGTGTCTATGCTCCGGATATATCATGCCGACTTGTGACATGTGCTAGACTTCAGCACTATTCAGCTAGATAAGAGCTTGGGTTAGGTAGAGGAACCACTTGCTATTGTTGCTAGATAGGATTGGCAGTTGAGATCCAAGAGGATTTCTGTGGTATAAGTTCAGTGGAGGGGCCAACAAGTCAAGGAAGCGACCTGGGAGTCCAAGGAGGACAAGAAGAGCAGATATCCACACTTGTTCAGCACTTCAGATATGAGTCTAAACCCATTCGAGGACGAACATTATGTTTAAGAGTTGGAGAATGTAACGACCCGACCGGTTGTTTTGTTTTCTAAAGTCCCGTACCCCTAAATAATACTTCACATACTTGCTTTTACTAATTTATGACTTGCGGGGACGGTAGGTTCGAGATTTGGAAGAGTTTGGGTTAAAATCGGAACACTTTTTTCCTTAAGGTTAGCCTAAAAGGCCAAGTTTGACTTCGATCAACATTTTGAGTAAACGACCTCGAAATCAGGATTTGACAATTCCAATAGGTACGTATGTTGATTTCGGAGGGCGTATGTCCGGATTGGGTTTTGGATGATACGGGAGCATTTTGGCACCCAATAGTGAAAGTTGGTTCTTGAAGGTTTTTAGACGTTCTTTAAATTTGGATTGGAGCGGGTTCTGGTGATATCGAGGTCCAAACGGGATTCTGAGACCGAAAATACTTAATGCCATTTAAGACTTTCACGCAAAATTTGGTGTCATTCCGAGTAGTATAAGTACGTTTCGGCACATTGAAAGTAAATTGAAGAACTTAAAGTTCATAAGTTTGATTCGATCGGTTTTAGGGTGTGATTCTTACTTTTAATGTGTTTTCAGGCGTTCCGAGAGTTTGAGCGAGTCCATTTTATGATTCTAAACTTGTTGGTATATTCGGGTGAGGCCCCGAGGTCCCCGAGTGTCAATTGGACGAGGCCTGGACCAAGCTAAAAGTTAGAGCAAGAGCTGAAGGTCCAGCTGCTGTCATAACCGCACCTGTTGTTGGTCAGCCGTAGGTGCGAGCTCGTAGGTGCGGGCCAAGCACCGCAGAAGCGACCAAGGAAGGGCATCCAAGGTGCCGCATATGCGTCTCCCGTTCCGTAGAAACGGGACCACAGGAGCGGGAGCCGTCCGCAGAAGCGATCCTTGGCCGGCCCAGTCAACTTCGCAGAAGCGGACCAATGCTCGCAGAAGCGCGGACGCAGATGCGGTCAATGCACTGCATGTGCGAAAATTGTTGGGGCAGTGCACTTCATTTAATACGGGACTTAGGAATTTTGACTCATTTTCACTCCTTGTTGGGCGATTTTTTGGAGCTTCTTGAGAGGGATTTTCATCTAGCTTTGGAGGTAAGTAATTTCTACCATGTGTGAGTTAAATACTTAGATTATGGGTAGATTAACATGGATAAAATTGTGGAAATTATAAGTTTAGAGGAAAACCTTGGATTTTGATAAAAATGAGATTCTACCACGAAAATGATCATGAAACTTAGTGAAAATTATATATTATGTTCCTTAAGTCATGGGTAACAATTTCCTTCGAAAGTTTTCGGAATCCGAGCACGTAAGCACGGGGTGAATTTTAGGAATCTTGCCTTTAGGGTTGGGTAATCACTTTAATAGTTAGAATATTAATTTTTGAACCTATAATGATTGGTTTTTACATTATTTGAATAGTTTTGAATTGTTCGGCTCCGGTTTGAGGGTTTGAGCGCATTCTTGAATTGAAAGTAGGCTTGAGACTAGGTGAGCTATTTACTAACCTTGTAAGAGGATAATTTTTCCATAGGTGAACTTAATTAATATGTGATTATTTGTGGGGGCTATGTATGCACGAAGTGAGGAGAGTTCGTACGTAGCTATTATTTATGTTATGTCCGGGTATTTTTACGTTTACACCATGCTTTGTGGTCACTATTATTTTATTATACGTGCTAATTGTAACAAAGGGAATCAAGCTGAGGATTTCTAAGGATTTAAAGGCTTCAAGTTGAATTGTCTTCATTTGTAAAATAATCAAGAAAGGGTTAGGATTTAAATGATAAAATTATACTTGACCGCGTCACACGTATGATCCGCGAGCAGGGTTATGTTTTGAGCGCGTTGCATGTATGATTCGCGAGCGGGGTGAATAGATGCATCTATGGCTCCCACTATTCGATCCTCGACAGTGCACAATTCACTTTTATGTTAGATCGGGCCGAACGTCCTCGGTAGTATTTGTTGTGATAATAGAAATGGAGCTCTTTATATATTGTATAATTTGCTGCTTGAAAGGTCACTTGTTTTAAATGAAGAAAGTGCCTTAAATTCTTAAATATAATGAAAGGATTTTCCCTGTTATATTATTATTTTGAGCTTATTGTTATCTACGTACATTATGTTTTAAAATGGGAACTTCATATTATTATATTGTTGACCCTAGTAAGTGTCGAAGTCGACCCCTCGTCACAACTTCTCCGAGGTTAGATGAGATACCTACTGGGTACATATTTTTATGTAATCACGCTACACTTCTGTACTTGATGTACATGATTTGAGGTAGGTACATCTGGCCACCGGTTCAGCGCGTAGACTTGACTCCCCAGCTTGAGACTTCCAGGTGAGCTGCCCTTTTGAGCCGTTCTACAGCAGCTGGAGTCTCTCTTATGTCTTTATTTTCTATCTATTTCTTTTAAGACAGTAAGTTAGTATGGTTTTGTATATTCTACTAGATTGTCCACATACTTGTAACACCAGTTCTTGGCACATACACTAGTATACTTATGATTTTGGTTTACTTACATGGTTATGATCCATATTTATTGCTTCCATTTATTTATGTTAAAATTTCAAACTCCTAAATTTTTATCAAATAAGGAGAAGCTATCACGTACTAAATTATTTAAAATGGAAATTCAATAGTTGATCAGTGTTGGCTTTCCTAACAACGGTGTTGGGCGCTATCACGGCCTATAATGGAATTTGAGTCGTAACAGTTAAACCTGTATCGGAATGGGTGTTCGAATTTTATGAGTTTGTCGGGTTCTGATATGCGGGCCCAAGGTTGAATTTTTGGGTTTATTTTTTAGTTTTCACTGAAGATCGAAGCTTTATTATCCGAAATTTATTCCTATAATTTTTATTTATCAGATTAAGTTATTTTACTATATTGGAGCCATCCGGAGGTTTGTTTCACACGAGAAGGTCATTTTAGAGTATTGATTTGTCTTCTTTGAGGTAAGTATCTTACCTAACTTTGTGTGAGGAGCTACCCTTTAGGATTTGAATCGTTTGTGCTATTTTTGTTGTGTGGAAGCCATGTACGCAAGGTGACAAGTGCGTACTCGGGCTTATATGTGAAAATTGACTAGTTTAGATTCTTAGGCTTCTTTCATATATTGGTTTAAAATTGTTAGCACATGTTATATCTTTTATTTGTCATGTTTACTTTCACATGCTTTTATTGAAGTTGTTAGCACATGTTATATCTTTTATTTGTCATGTTTACTCTCGCATGCATTAATTGAAGTTATTAGCACATGTCATATCCTTTACTTGTCAAGTTTATTCTTATATGCTTTATTTGAAGTTGTTACCTCTTTTATCATTATGTGACTTCCTTTATTTTTGAGTTATTATTAATTGAAAGTGTTGTTACATGATATCCTTTTGTTGCCGAGTTATTCTCATGCATTTAGATGTAGTTGCTAGTTCGTGACATCTCTTTCATTGTTAGACTATTTTATACACTAGGATCCGAAGT
Source organism: Nicotiana glauca (assembly GCA_026770625.1). NCBI lineage: Eukaryota > Viridiplantae > Streptophyta > Magnoliopsida > Solanales > Solanaceae > Nicotiana > Nicotiana glauca. The sequence goes on from MU708364.1 coordinate 214,043, forward strand.
TTTCCATTTCATGGAAATACCTTCATTATCGAGTTTATTCTTAAGAAATTAATTAAAGATGAAGTTATTGAAAGTCATTATTTTATTTGAATTGAAGTTGTATTTAAAGGGGGTATTGTTCATTGTTGAATTACTTTCCTGTCAATTTTTATTGTTATAGAGATTATATACACACTGTGTTTGAGTCGTGGGCTATTTGTTGTGGAAATATTAATATTGTTGGTTCTTTTGAAAAGGTTGTATCTTATGGGCACTTGTGGTACGAGTTGATATGTCGTGTTGTTGTGATGTTAGCACATGTGAATTGTTGTGTGGATTGGTTGTTTTTATGTGGAGCATAAGGGTGAAATCTTATTATTGTTGTTATGCTAAGCATAAGGGTTGCACCTCACTGTTATTGATTGTGCTGAGTGATACGGGTGGCTATTGTGTTATTATCCGGACAGAACGATAAGGGTGGCTATTATGCGGAGTTATAAGGGTGGACATTATGTGGAGTGATATAGGTGGCTAATGATATTATTAGGGCAGAGTGATATGAGGGATGATGTGTGAATGCTTGACGGCATTATGTTGACGATATTCGTGTGACAGAGTGATTCTTCTTCTGTATGTCATACACCTTACGTGACTTATTGTGTTGCTTTCAATTAGCTACTCGATGTCTTTGATATTACTTATTGACTTGGGTTGTACTAGTACACTCGCACAAGCATACACAGTAGCATGCCACTTATACTAGTTCAGGAGTATGAAACTTAACATTTATTGATCATGCCCATGTATTCTTGTATTATCTGCTTTCGTGTTAATATTGAGCATGTGACCATGTCGGGCGGATTGTGATAGTGAGCTTGTGATCACGCCGGGAGGATTGTAATTGTGAGCATGTTATCATGACGGAGGATTGAGATATTGGAACGTGAGTTGTCCGTGCGATTCTGATTAGAAATGTAAGTACAAGGCGTTGTGAGCATATGTTTGTGGGTTGAGACTCGTAACTTGTGATTATGAGATTAGGTGTCTCGGAGTAAATTCGTTGTGAGTGTTAGAACGGCTTGATTAATTGGTTGTCACTTGTTTTCCTTATTTGGTTTCAATGGTACTTTCATGGTGCTCCTATTACTTTACTTTTTATATCACGTGTTGATTCTTGTTTCAATTTACTGATTCCTGCTTTCATTATTAGTTCTATGCTTTTATACTGCACAGGTTATTTTGACTAGTAGGTGTCTTGACTCGTACCTCATCACTACTATACCGAGGTTAATCTTGATACTTATTGGATACCGACTGTGGTGTACTCATACTTTACTTTTGCACATTTTTGTGTAGATTCAGGTATTGGAGATTTCAAAATTAGGAAGAGTTAGCTTATCGATCGCGAGGGTTTAAGGTAGATCTCTTTAGTCATCGCAGTCCCTTGGAGTCCTTTCCTTACATTGTACTGTCAGCTTGTTACTTGAACGGTATTGTATTTTCGATCTTTGAGATCTTTCCAAGTATTCAGCTAGAGTTCGTGATTCTGTACTACCTAGTCGTGGGAGGTTGTTATGATTATTGTCACGAGGCTTGTTTTGCTTTTGTATCGGTATTTATATTAAACTCTGCTTTAAATTAGCATTGTGAAACTATCTTATTATTGTAAGTAATCAGCTTACCTAGTCTTAAAGATTAGATGTGATCCTGACTCTTGTGGTGGGATTGTGAGTCGTGACAATTAACCATGATAAAGAGAGCAAGAAAAGCTTTTTTTTTCTTTCAGTTTAGTTTCGTAATCAAGCAAATTACAATAGATAAATAAACAAATAAAAATAATTTTGAGTTGGATGAGTGTTTACCCATTTTTTTCACCATCACCAATGAGGTTATCAATTTTAAAATACGTATTAGAGAGAGAGAGTCATATGCGCTTAGACTTTCCTTTTATCTCTTTTTCTTCAAGGTCCAATACTATGTAGAAGGTATTCATTTCTGTGCAAATGAATATCCTCCAAATTTATGATCAATTTTACCTTCATTAATCATATAATATTACAGATATGGTGCATTGGAGTCCAGTACTAAGGCATGTACCTTCTTATTATGTCAATAGCCTCTGATATTACCTTTAGGGTTTTCCCGCATCAAAATTGTTTGATAGATTTTCGTGAATTAATTATATCTTTATACTTTTATGTAAAGTGCGTAAAGTTATATTTGCAAAGTATTATTCTGAAAATGCACTTAAAATATTCATACCTATCGATTTTAACAACTAGTTTTACTGTGGACAACACATGACGTTCATATAAATCTATTATATGTGGCTCTCCATATAATATTGGGTGGACCTCATCTAATTACTATCATAATTGATCTATTATATCTTTTGCTTTGTTTCTTTTGGATCAAGTGAATGCTTCAATTTGATATTCTTTTAGGGTAAATTATTCAGTCGAATAAGTACGTTGAGGTGTGGGAGGAAAAGTGATTGAAAAAGATCAATAAGTTAAAGAAGGGGGGATTTTTGTAAGACACGTGGCGTTTGTTAAGCATTTTATTCGTACATATATAGAATTATAATGGATAGAATAACTATGGAAAGCTCCCCTTTAGATTTGATTTATGTATGATTTAATTTGTTACCAATTGTGAGTTAGTAAAAATTTAGAACTCCTTCTATTGTAAATTATTTTGTGCACTTTTCATACTCAGAATCAAAAGTTTGTCTATGGACTCTTCCTTCTAATGCAACCATGAGTGGTAGTACTCTTTCATCCTTCAACTGCTTCTTTCTTTTAAAAAAAATCTTAAAATTAAATGAAATGTATGATAGAATGTATTCAAGATTCATGGATGAAGGAATAATCGCATGGTGGTAAACTGGTAATGATGGAGTGAAGTAACAACAACAATAAACTCCCTATATTCCCAACAGATGGGGTCTGGGAGTGTAGTTTGTACGCAGACCTTACCTTTATCTAATGCAGGTAGAGAAGTTGTTTCTGTTAGGTGTTTGCCATAATTTTCTTATTATATTTGGTTTTTCTATCTCTTGAAGGAAAAGGGAAATATAATTACCTTAATTGGGTTTTCCTTTTTGTAAAAGGAAATTATAAATTCTTCTATATTTGGCTAGTCCCTTTTCTTGTAGGAAAAGGTTTGGAGTTCTATAAATTGAAGATCCGATCTTCTCATTCAGTAGCATCCACAATGTAGCCATAGGAGGCATGAGATTCTTGTTTAGGGGGAGAACTTTACGGGACAAGTGTTAGTGTGTCACTTGTGTTTGCCTCTTCGTGAGGTTGTTCTCTCGATATTTTGTACTCTCTTTTATTATAGTGGATTGCTCATTTCTGTTGTGGACGTAGGTCAGTTGACCGGACCACGTTAAATGTTTGTGTCTCTTTTGATAGATTTCTCTTTGTTGTATGATTTATCGTCGTTCAAGGTTTGCTTTGCTAGATTCCGCATGACACCTGCTTTTTTTGGTTCTAACAGTTTGTAATAAAACCTCGGCTCGGAAAAGGTGAGAAGAAGAAGGAGGAGAAGAAGAAAAAGAAGAATGATGATGAGGAGGAGGAGGAGGAGGAGAGGAAGGGTAATATATAGGTTTAATGTACATGCAGAGTAAGTTTGTCCATTGCGCAAGTTCAAAAGAAGTTCATCAACAATAAATGACGAGAATATTCTAAAACTCGTGTGATGCTTAAAGGATTGTAATACCGCAAAAAAAATATTATGATCATAATTATCGACAAAAAAATATTACGATAAATTATCAAAGAAGTACGTAATTAATGAAATTAGTAAAGAGAATCAAAGTATAATACCTAATTGTTGTTGGAGATTTGATGGTGTAAATTTGGATGGCTGATAAGTAAGGAGCATAATATTGCACAACATTCTCATTATTTTTTAGAGCAATAGAAGCACCAACACCATATGAACTCCATTCTTCATAACAATCCCACAAGTCTCCAAGCGTGAAATATTCAGATTTTTCCTTGACAATTGGATCATTCATGTAACTCTACAAACATTTTAAAAATGAAGCAAACTAATTAATAAGAGATAAATGGTCAAAAGAAAGGGGAAAAAGAAAGAAGGAAAATAAGGAAAAGTAACAAGTGATAGAAGAATCTCTATATATTCACAATTTTAGAAAAATATTTAGTGAATATGAAATAAGTTTTGAAACCATCAAGCAAATTTAGAAAAAGAATGATTGATATAGATCCATTCAAGAAATGTTGAATGTGAAATAAATTTTGAAACCATCAAGCAAATTTAGAAAAAGATTGATTGATATAGATGCATTCAAGAAATGTAGTTTGTAACTAGTATTAGGGGTGTAATATCTATTAAAAAAACAAAAACAAAAAAACAAAGGTCCCAATGAGAACATCCTATTTAAAAAAAAAGGAACAAAAATAAACTCTAGTTTGCCATTAAAATCGAAGACTGCTCCAATTTTCTACTTAAATAAGCAAGTGGAGGGAGAACTAAACATTCTTGCAAGGCAAAAACATGCAATTGATTTTATCATTTGAATCTCATTTGCTTTAAAAAAGATATGTATATAAGCTAAAGAGATTTTATATAAAATTTACTAGAAAGAATTTAACAATTGTGAATATATGTATATATCTCAATCTCAAACAAGTGAATATATGTATATAAAAAAAATTATGACATCTTTGAATATATCAGGTATGAAAAACATATACAAATAAGCCAACAAGAAAACTTGATCTTGATCTATTACTATGCCTGAATCTCAAACAAATATTCAGATGTTTCTTGGAAAAAAAAAAATTACCCTTGGTAGAGGTTTTGAAGCTACGATGGGTGTTACTGACCGAAGAAAACTCTGGAGATTTGACATCTGATTTGATTTTCTTTTTGACAAGAATTCAAAGGAAGAAGAAAACATTTTGATTGTAATTTTTTTTTTTCCTCACAACAACAAGAACAAAAATTTACTAGTTTTCTCTTTGGTTTTGTTAATTCAAAATCAACCATTGGCAAGTAGTTAGCACTTGTATTAACTTACTAAAAAATTGGTTTTGAAGATTTACATAATCTGAAGTAGATTTTATTATAGAGATTAACATACATTTAAAACTATAGTTGACATGATAGTCAAAAAGTTTCATCTTAAAATTTATTTTATATTATGACAAAATTGTAAACACAAACTAGAAATTAAACATCGATACACTCTAAAGGAATGAACAAAGGAAATTTGCCAGAAGTAATAAAAAATTTGGAGGAAAAAAAAATGAAGCTAAGAAGAAGAATTAAGAAGGAGAAAGCAATGAGAAAATAAAAAGTATATATGAAAATAAATTACTAGCAAAATATAACGTAAACATTAATTACAACAACAGCAACTCGTGTACTTACAAATTTTTGTTATCATTTGTTAAATGCTAGTCTTAATTAATCACTTCTTTAAATGCTACAGATTAATGTATATGGAGTTTTCACCACTTCTTGGGGTTTATTTTTTTATTCCCTCCCTCCATGGGGTATTTTAATTTGGATTTACAAATATAAGAAGAGTGGAAAAGAGTACCTAGTAGAGTAATTTTAGTGATACATTTTTTTTTTTTGGTTTCGCACCGGTGTCCGGTACTCATATTTGGATCCGACTAAATCCGGATTTACGCCGAAAAGTTCACATTGGAAGGTAAAGCGCTCCCTAACAAATGTATAAAATTTTAAACATAGAGTGGGTTTATAGTATTAGCCTAGTAGGTATAGGTTAACGTAAACCTAATAGCATTTGTCGCGACTCTATAATTGCATAAAAAAGCACCGAATATATAAGAATATTTAGTTCACAATCTAGTATGTTGGTCCGATTATTAACGTAACATAAAATTTAAATCCTCAATCTGCCTGTAATTAAAAATGGAACATGCAATCTCTCACCTTCCAGGATCAAGGCAGCAGTTTCATCAACAACAACCTGCCCCTCCTTTATTTTTTCAGCAGAAACATTTTTAGGGATTCAAACCTAGGATTGTGCTTCTTTGACCTCAATATCAAAGCAAGGTTGAAGATAGTTCCCTCTACTTTCTCATGTTTTTTGCCATATGTCATAGGGATCTTCTACTCCTTTATTAGAGGTAGAACTTGTTGTACATGGAAGATTAGTTTCCAATTCTCTCATTATTTAGTAGATTTAGGACTTCTAGTACTCAGTTGTATAGTTGATCTAGGCTTACTTCATTTTGTTTTTGCATACCCAAGTGTCTATCAACTCAGGATAGACACTAGGGTTCATCTCTATAGGTCTAATTTACCATAGCATTCAGGGTTCATTTGGTTGTCAAAATTGGATGATCAAGTGTTTTCTCATCTTCGGATTCGGATGTCAGGTTTATGTCCCCCTCCACTGTTGTATCTTTATTGTTATATATATATATATATATGAAAATCAACCCTAGGCACAATGTCTAGTGGAATTAAAAAAAAATGAAGAGCGAATGGGCTTTGGCATTGGTTTAATACTTGCTGAATTACATCCATAGTGAATTCACAAAATTAGAAGTACTTATTAATGTGAGATTTAGCTTTTCTTTTACATATTTATTGATCATTATGTGACAAGCCAAAATGAGAAAATGTATGTCATTGAAAATTCATTTCCCTAATTAATCTTTCTTTATGGAACTATTCTTATGAAAAGCTCGCTGAAGATGACGTGGGATGACTTCGTATAATATCATAAATTTGGGGTATTGAAATTATATAAATATGATAAAAATAAAAAAGGAAAGGTCAGGGCTTATTTTCTAGGTTGAAGTGGATCTTTCCTTTTCTCAACTATGACATGCTTGGTTAGGTTTTCATCTATGTCTTCCAAATTATTTAGTTGATGTAATTCTGGGAACAAATATTCAAAAATTAAAATAAAACTAGTTCCGGTAATACTAACAAATGTTAATTATATTTATTTTTCTATGTTATGGTCTGGCTAGCGTTCATTTTCATGGTCCATGGCTTCATTTTTTTTGGTAACGACAGGAAAAATATTCATTAATATTAAGTCATTACAGGGACGTTGGACGTCCCGTTACATCTATTTTGAGCAGCTAGTACATATAACTTTCCCAAACTAGCTAACTTATAAGACAGCGATTTTTGAATTTCTTATAACACCTCCAATACCACCACTTTTGTCTTTGTCAAAAAAAAAAACCATCAGTATTAAGCTTAAAGGATCCTGGAGGTGGGGGGAACCACCTAACTTGGATGTTTTTGGTGTGAACGGGAGTGATGGAGGTCCTTGTACAAAACATATATTCCATAGCCCGCGTACACACTGACTTTGTATCAATAAACAAGTTAGTTCCATTAAAAACATTATGATTTCTATTTTTCCAAATGTGCCACAAGGCAAAAAGAAATCTCATGTTAAAGGGTAGTTGAGGATGGGGATATTAGTGTCCTTTATTAACTGAAGCCAATGGATCTGGTGATAGGGAAAAGCACTAACATTTAATCTAAGATCCAACCAGAATTTTCGTGCAGTAAGGCATTCAAAAAAAATATGGTGGATAGATTCTGATGGATGTTTGCAAATGATATAATCAGAGGTCACATTGACACATATGTGATGCAAATAGTTATTTGTAGGTAGCTTCTTATGGGAACAAAGCCAGAGAAAGAATTGAATATTTGACAATGTATTTAGGGACCATATCCAGTTAAAATCAAACCTACTGTAGGGCATGAGGTGGAAGAGTTTGTTATTTGTAGAAAAGATGCCATTTGTATTGGTGGACCAATAAGGAGTATCTACTTTGCTTTGGCTTAGAAAGATTGCTTTAGTTTGATTGATAAACTCTTGTGAGAGTTGTATAGTGATTCTTGACCAATCCCAATTGAGGCAATCCCAAATGTTATGTAATCTAAGACTATGGTCTATTTGGGTCAGGGGTCCTTGAATAATAGAACGGAGGGGTGGTGTATGAGGAATCCATCTAGAATTTCATAAATCGATATTAGTTCCTGACTCTGTGTCCCATGCTATAGCCCCAGAGCATATGGCACCACCTTTTAAAATATTTTTCCAAATAAAAGAGTGGGAGGATGGATTGTTATTGGGACGGTATTTTTTAATCAAGGTAAGTGCCCAAAGGGAATTGTGTTGTGAGAAGAGTCTCCAAGAGAGGCTTGTAAGAAGAGTAAGTTTTTTATCATGTGCTTTTTGTATGCCTAAACCACCTTGGTCCTTTGGTAAGGTGACAGTGTCCCAATTTATATAATGAATCTTCTTTTTATAAGGGGTAGTAGCCCATAGGAAGTTTCATTGAATTTTATTTATATTGTGACAAATTTTTTCTAGGAAGGAGGAAGTATTGTATGGCATATGATGGTATGGTGTTGAGAGTAGATTTTATGAGAGTAAGTCGCCTTGCTGGAGTTAGGAAGTTCAATTTTCAGTTAGCAAGTTTACTCTGTATGTTGTCTACGATATATTGAAAATCAAAGGCTCTAGGTTTATTGTTCAGAATGGGAAAGCCAAGATATTTGCCAAAGGTGTTAGTAGCTTTTATTTTTAAAAGAGTCTGAATTAATTCACGAGGGCCTTCTTGACAACCTTTTGAAAAGATGACCTTAGATTTAGTGCGGTTGATTTTTTGCCCTGATAAAGTTCAAAAATTACTCATACAGTTGTGGATCGATTGAATTAATTTTTAGTTAGCTTTAGCCATAAGAGTAAGATCATCTACAAAAAATAGATGTGAAAGTTGGGGGACATTTTTGTTGAGGGTAAAAGGGTCCTAGAGATGGAGATCGACTTGATGATTAATATGAGTGGATAGGAGTTCCATGCATAAGATAAAGATGTACGGGGACATGGGATCTCCTTGGAGGATACAACAGGAGGGTGAAAAGTAGTTGGTTTTGGTACCATTAACGAGGATAGCAATGCTACTAGTACAAATGCAGTTCAAGATAAGTTTGGAAATTTTTGGGGAAAATTTAAAAAACTGAAGAGTACGGTAGACAAAAGACCACTCAATGCGATCGACGCTTTTTTGAGGTCGATTTTTATAATAAACTTACCCTCAGTCCCTCTAATTTTATTAATATGGTCCATGACTTCCTAAATAAGGATAGCATTATCGCAAGCCCTACGTCCTTAGAGGAAGCTAGTTGGCAAGGGCCAATAAGATCAGGCAGGTGGGCTTGATACGATTTGCTATAATTTTAGTAATTATATTATAAATGGCATTACAAAGGCCAATAGGCCAGAAATTCTTGAGATCATTAGCGTTATTGAATTTAGGGATAAGACAAAGATATGTGTTATTTATGAAGCTTGAGATTTCCTAAGTATTAAAAACATATCTACAAAGTCTGATTACGGAATTCCCAACTATATTCCAATATTTTTGAAAAAATAAAGGGTGTAAACTATCTGGCCCCGGTGCTTTATAAGGTTTAAAGGAGAATAGGGTTTGGGTGACCTCATGGTCAAGCAAAGGGTTATCCAAAGGGGATAGGTCAATATTGTGAAAACTCGAAGGAGTGATTTGTATGTTTCTCCAGTCAGTATTTGAGTGACCAGTAGTGTAGATTGCTTGGAAGTAATGGCTAGTATAATTGACTAGACTATCATGGTCAGTGATCCAATTACCTTACGCATCCTTAAAGAAGAACACTTTGTTCCTTCTCCTTTTATCGACAGTGGACAAGTGGTAGAACCTAGCGTTGGCGTCACCATTGTTTAGCCAATTTATTCTAGACCTTATTTTCCAAAAAATTTCTTCAGTCAGGAGGATACTATTATATTTAGTGGTAAGGGTTTTCCCAATGAACTGAAGAAATTTATTAGTGGGATATGATTTGGAAAGTTAAATTCCATTCAATCTAGCCAATATTTTATTTTTCCTATGGAAAATATTACCAAAGGTGTCTTTATTCCAAGAGATAACTTTGTGGGTAAATTAGTCTGTTGCCTAAGAAAAGTCCCTATGTTGCCAACTTTCTTTAACGCTCAAACTCAGGGTGAGAACTCCAATAGGTTTCTAGCCGGAAAAGCTTGTTATTATTATTAGCGGTTGGTCTATTAATATTATTGGTTCTAACATGTAGGGGATTATGATCAGAGTAAGTTTTGGGAGATGCGTGATGGATACATTAGGGTATCTAAAAATCCATTCTTCATTAGCAAAACAACGATCCAATCTTTCAAGAATTAAACATTGTTATTCTTACGGTGATTTGATCAAGTATAACGGCTTCCTTTAAAACCTAAATCAATTAATTTACAAAAATTAACACAAGACCAAAATCTAGAGGAGCGTGACCTATTAATTTTTCTACCTCCAAATTTTTTTTCTTGTCTAAGGATATCATTAAAATCTCCCGCAACTAGCAAAGGTCCTTTATAACTGGTAGATAGATTTTCTCAAAGCATTCTACGATTTATAACTTTCGTGCTAGTATATATGATACTAAACAACCAAGGAGGATTATTAGGATTTACCTGTATCAGAGCATATAATTCCTGAGTGGACTGCCTAAGGCGAGTGACAGTAACCATGTTGGCAACCCAAAAGAGAACAATTCCACCTGCTCTTCCTTGAGCAGGAACCTCCATCATGTCATCAAAGTGGAAATCATCCCTAAGGTTTGCATGATCCTCCATTTTTATTTCTAGAAGGGAGACCATGCAGGGAGTGTGAGAGTAGATGAGATCCGTAAAGTTCCTCCTAAAGGTATCATTATTTGCCCCGCTTGTATTCCAAATGATAAAGCTAGTAGGCTTATTCATGGGGATCGTTTGGTTGTGGGGATGCAGTGATACATGGTTCTCCTGTGTTTAGAACTGGCTTTCCCTCAGAGTTGGGGTTAACAATACTGTATATTTCGCTGCAGCTCTGTTCACAATTGGTCGTAGATCGAGCGAGCACTTCATAAGGGCCACCGGAAAGTTGTATCTAAATTTTTGGTCCTCTCTCTCTCCGAAAACAGCATAAGGGTTGCTACTCTAAGGTTTGAAATTACTGTGAACGAGCTTGTGGGCAGTGGAATGTCCATGATCTCCTCCTCTGTCTCTATTTCTTCTTGTTCTTAAGGAGGTGGGATATCCATGTGGTTTGGATTGAGAGGAGGACCCTGGGCTTGCTGGGGTTGCCAAGGAAAAATCAACTGATTGGCATTGGTCATCTCCAGTGGGGAGAAGAACGGGAGATTCAGTGGCATATTCATGTTGAGTGGGGGGGTTGAAGTGTAGAGGGAGGTTCCAATGGTGGTGCATGTTGTGATAGAGAGTGGGTGCTAGAGCTGGGGCTAGAGGGTCTAGCACATTGGCCATCCACATGTGGTTTAGGTAATTGTCTAAAGCCAACCTCATCCCCTCTGATATCATTTGTGCCAGGAAAGTGGGATTCTGAAGAATTATCAGAACTTCCCTGCCTTCTATGGTCATTGTGAAGAAAACTACATTGCCCTGCAAGCTCTGCTCGATCCATGACAAAGGTTGCTGGGCAGGATTAGGAGGGCGTGCTACATAGACCAGTTGGTGGTAAGCTATGTGATGAGGCATGGGAAAGAAATTCTCCATCGGATTCATTAGAGGTCTGATGTGGTGGAAAACTGAATAACTTCTTAATAGAGGAATGAGAGGAATTATCATACTGAGATGTTGGAGAAGTTCTTAATGGAGCCTCATCAATAGAGTGAGGACAAGAGAGTAATGATTGAGGATATCTGTCGTGTGATTTATTAAGAGAGGGATTGGTTAATTCTTGCGTGGAGTATGGTAGATTGAAGGCTAGTGTATCTACTTGCATGGCCATTTGGCCATCAGCCATAGCAGCTTGTAGAGGTGGAAAGTTTTGAGGGTTTTGATTGGGTTGTTTATTTGCTATTTGGGGCTTACCTATTACATTATTAGTAGATTATGAGGGACTTATATGCAAACCTTTTGTGTTAGGAATATTATTTTTAGACACATTTTTGACACGTGTCTGATTTGTAAATGAAGGCTGCTTTGTTTGCAACGAAAAGGATGGAGGATGTAGAAGGTCAGCATCTAAAAGTTTTTTGGGCTCTTCATCTTATTCATCAGGTGAAGGAAGTAGAGCAAATTGATTGGACAAAGTGATTTTCTCCTTTATGGAATTGTCGTGCGGTGAGATTCTGTTGTTAACGACTCCCATTGGGTCACAAATACTAGTAGGTTTTTCATTCATTGTATTTTGATAATTAGTGGTCAATTTTCCGGAGTTACGGGAATTTGTTTGAGACGGGGTGATGTTTAGATCATTGTTTTTAACCTTAAAAGCAAGTTTCTAGGAGGTACTTACTTGAATCCGCTGCGAAGATTTAAACGTTTATACCTGGATTTGGGATTGCTTGTAGGGTGGGAGTCCCAGTATACTCCATCTTTGCCTTTAATCTGTTATTTTGCCTTTTTTTTGCCAAAAGTCACCTCCTGCCACTCCTCATCTGTTACCTGGTTGTTATGTTTCTGACTGTTGGTGTCGTCCTTTGTAGATTCTTCTTGATCATGGCCTTCCATATCTTGGTACGGGCATCATGATCTAATGTGGCCTAATATTCCACATTTTTTTACATAGAAAGCCTTCCCCTCGTATATTATTTGTTGTAGACGTGAGCCGATGAGAATATGTGTTGTGACTGGTTCCTCTAATGGAATTTGGATGCATAGCCTAGCATATCGTCCTCTTAGAGTTGCACTCGTGCAAGCGTCAATTTTCAGTAGGGATCCAATGGAATTTCCAATTTTTCTCAGTTGAACTTCATCATAAAACTTTGTGGGGAGCTGTGGCAATCTTACCCAAACAGCTGAGACAGTTTGTTGTGCTTCAGCAGCTACGAAATTTGGCTCTCAACGCTTGACTGATAGAAAATGTCCATCAACAAACCATGGCCCGTTTTTTAGAACTTTTCTCATGTTTTCTTCATGTGTAAACTTTACTATAAAATAGTCAGTGCCTAAATTTATACGGGAAAATTGTTCCGTAGGTTTCCACAATTCTTGTATTTTTGCTTTTAGGTAGTGATGAACTATTCACTTTTCAAATAGCTTAATAATCAATGAGAATTTGCAGGGGGGAATGAAGCCTTTCCTTTTCTTGTTCTGTGAGGTGAATTGCTTTGATTTCTCCAAGGTTTGAAGATGGTTTCACTTGTGGTAGGACTACTTCTGTAGCACTGGAATCCTGTATTTGTCCATCCTCTGTGGAAACCATATCAAAATCGATTATGTCTTCATTTGCCAGCAACTTTTTCTTGAAGTTGAGAGGAGGACTGTTTTGTAGTGTATTTTGTGAATTTGTTTCTGAGGTTATAATGTCTGGTGGTTTTGGGGGGATTTGTATTGTCTCCAGGCAGTGATTGTTAGTGTTCACAGAGAGAGAATTTCACCGGTTCTATTTATGGTCTATGGCTTAATATGTGCTTCTTTTTCTTTTTCTTCTAACTAGTCTTAGGGTAAGCACTTTGCGCGTGTACCCATATCAATGAGTATACAATTTTTTTTTTAAATCACGTATATATTATTAGACAATGTGGTTGAGTTCTATAAAAATAAAAATTAAAGAAAACTTCCTGAAAATGATAAAAGTTGCTCCCATTTAGCAATCTCAATAAATTAAGATATATTATTCTACATAAATTTTCAAATGCCTTATTGTGATTTTTCAAGAACTTATGTAAAGATATCTTATGACAATTATTGTTATTTCTCTAACCTAATAGTGAAATAAAATAATGTTTTTTTTATTATGATTCTTTAAAGATTTGCCAAATAACACAAACTGAAAATTGAATTTTTTGGTCTTTAAAAGATTTGAGCATGAAAAGGTTGATCATATACTCCCTAGAGATTTGACATTGACAATACAAAGTCTAAAAAATATTAATGTTGGAACTAATATTTTATAATCGGGTTGTCGATTTTTTGGTTCGTCTTATGAATGACTATGTTGAAAAAGTATTGAATTAGATTCTTTTGCTAATTAGTTAATTCAAAGAATTAATTAGTTATTTTCAAAATTAAAGGAAATAATTTACTCATTTAAATTTAAATTTCTAATAGTAGTATCTCTTTCCAAATGTTAAATATTTAACTGTAATCATAACTTTATCTAGTAAGAACTATATTTTCAAATAGTAAAAATGTATATGTTGAGATCTTTTTATTTGTAAAACATTAGTATTTTTTATTCATTCCAAACAGTTATGTTACATTGTTCAAAAGATGAAATGATTTGGATAAGTTATTTAAAATTCTAATTGATTTTAACGACTTCCTACCTAATAAGAAAATATTTAATAAATAAAATTTTAGTAAATCCTAATATTAATAAAACAACATGGAAGGTATTATAACCCAAGTATCGATCCATTTTTTTGTTTTTTGAAAATAGATTTACATTAGAAAATAATTTAATAACTTTTTAATATTTAAGACTTTAAATCAATTTATATTCCGGTTATTAAATTTTTTGTATTTAAAATAATTAAGATTATCTTATATAAAAATTGCTAACTACGTAGCATAACTATAATTATTAAATTGCCTAATAGCATCTGCTATCTTTTTTTTTTTTTTTACAAAGTCAACCAAATTAGACTATCGCCACCTTTTTTTTCTTATTACGCATACAACTAAATCATCACGTCACGAACTATGCAAACACCTTAATAATTTATAAATAAAAGAGCTGCTAAAAATTTTATATGAAAATATGAACTAACTGTAACAGAAGCGTGTTAATAAATGGATCTTCTGTGTCTTTTACAAACCTTAATAATTTAACTGTTAGTTTATTTTAAAGTCATCTATATTTAAATAGTTAACATGAAAGGAATTATAATTATATTACATAATTTAAATAAAAAATAATCTATATAAGGTAAAACTTTTAAAGCCTTAAATATTAGGACTTTCTAGCTAGCTCAATTAGGAAAGATTTAATAACCAAAAACATATATTAATTTTGAAATCCTAAATATTAGGAAAATAACTTAATTACAATTCTGTCCAATGTAAAATATTTTTTAAAGGATAAAAATGGTGAACGACATTTCGCTAAAGGCCTTCGTCCTTTTAATATAAGGGTTGGATCCCCTCCGGTATCCATCCGTTCAGTATTTCTCAATGGAGTGGTAAGACATTGCTACGTGTCAATCAAAACTTTTCATGGTTAAAATTTGCTTTATATTTCATGAGTCGTTTTGTGTTACAAGAGGTGTTACTCTGATGGTAAGCTATAACGACCCAACCGGTCGTTTTGAGCTCTAGCGCGTCGTTCAGAAGTTGTAAGTCATAAACAGCTTCATTTCAGGTATATTGATTTGTGCATATGGTCAGAGTTGAATTTCGGAAAATTCGGAGTCAAATTGGAAAGAAAATTTTTATTACGGCAGTCTTAAGTTGAAAAAAAATGGCTAAGATTGGAATTTTGAGTAAACGACCTCGGAATCGGGATCTGAAAGTTCCAGCAGGTTTGTATGATGATTTCGGACTTGGACGTATGTCCGGATTTGATTTTGGATAACCCGTGAGCATTTCGGCGTATATTGTGGAAGTTAGTATTTTAGAAGAATTTCATAAATTTGGATTGGAAGGCATTTCGGTGTTATAGATATCCATTTGGGATTCTGAGTCATGGAATAGCTCTGTATGGTGATTCTGGAGTTGGGAGCGCGATCAGAAGTGAATTCGGATGTCCGGAGGTCATTTTGAAGTCATTTGGCTAAATATAAAAATTTGAAGGTTTTTGAGAAAATTCGATCGGAAGTGGAAATTTTGATATCGGGGTCGGAATGCAATTTCGAAAGTTGGGGCAAGTCTGTAATGTCGAATGTGACTTGTGTGCAAAATTTGAAGTCATTCCGAAATAATTTTGGTAAGGTTTGAGACGCTTAGTCACTTTTAAGAAAGCTTAAGTTGAAAAGGTCAACTGGATATTGACTTATGTGTTAGAGGGCTCGAAATGCGAATGTTATGGTTCGGATAGCTTCGTTAGAGGATTTGGGACTTAGGAGTGTGTCCGGAATATTTTTGTGATGACCGGTGTAGAATTAAGCTTGAATTATCAAAGTTAGTATTTTGGCGAATTACGGTTGATAGGTGAGATTTTGATCCGAGAGTCGGAATGGAATTCCGAGGTGTTGTAGCTTCGTTATGTCATTTTGGACTTGTCTGCAAAATTTGAGGTCATTCGGACTAGTTTTGACATACTTCGGCATCGGATGTGAAAGTTAGAAGTTTCAAAGTTCATAGGCTTGAATTCGATGCAAATTTGGTGTTGTGATGTTGTTTTGAGCGTTCTGAAGGTTGGAACAAGTTTGAATGATGTTAAGGGATATGTCGGCATGTTTGGTTGAGGTCCCACTTGTCACACCTCCTTTTGGCGCGCTACCGCAAGGGCGCAAGGGAGTTTTTTCCAATTAAAGGACTTCCTTTGGTTGAGGTCCCACTTGTCACACCTCCTTTTGGCGCGCTACCGCAAGGGCGCAAGGGAGTTTTTTCCAATTAAAGGACAATCGAAACGGAATTTATTTATTTAATTCAGAGTCGCCACTTGAAAGATTTTATGGTGTCCCAAGTCACCGGTTTAAACCTGAATCGAGGAAAATATTGACTCTGTTTAACAGTCCCGCATCAGAAATCCGGATAAGGAATTCTGTTAACCCGGGAGAAGGTGTTAGGCATTCCCGAGTTCCGTGGTTCTAGCACGGTCGCTCAACTGTTATATTCGGCTTAATTATCTTATTTTTAACAATTATGAACTGATGTGCAAATTTTAACTCTTGACCGCTTTTATTATTATTATTATTATTTTTAACAAAGAATTGTAACGTTGTGAAAACGCATCTCGAATCACGTTACAACCAATGTACACATGGTTATCGACACGTTTGAATTCCGTTAAGATTTGAATTTGGGTCACATAAATGTGCACCCGAGTTTAGGGAGATAAAATTATTAAAGACGCACCTAAAGATACTAACGCCTTATTATTTATTTTGGGAAGGCCGTGAAATTCGCTAAACGGCTCGTCCCGAAGTCTAAGTATTTGAATATATACATTTATGAGGGCCGCACAACTTGCGCATTTTATTTGGCGAGGCTCATCTCCTTTATTTTAAGGATATCCTAAAATGACTACATTTCTATTTAAGTTCGTCTCTAAAATAAAAGAGAGAAAAATTCTAATTAATTTACATGTTTGACAAGTTTGAACCTCTTATTAATTGTTAGATTACAATAGATGCTACCGAAAAATTACATTCGAATTTGTAAAAAAATGAAAAAAAAAATTTGTGCCTTATTCTATAAGCGAACTACTAAAACTGAAATTGTAATATGCATACGGGAATTAAAACAAAACTAACCCTTCTCCAATTTGATTTAAACTTAACATTTCTGGAATTGACTTAAACTAATATTTCTA
>MU708365.1:27208-41181 GCA_026770625.1 Nicotiana glauca
ATCTCGTCAAAAGCTCCCAAGGTTGATCAACAATGGTGGAAAATAACCCCAACTCGCGGATGAAATATTTTTAAACATTCTGCCCCAGGTGACGTTTCCTTCTTCGCGAACGCGATGGACCTCTCATGTTCGCGATGGCCAAAAAACTCTACTGGGCCAGTTTACTCTTTGCGAACGCGGAGCCCATCCCGCGAACGCGATGCTTCACCTGGCCCAACTATGCGAACGCGTCCAATAGACCGCGAACGCGATGCCTCCACTGCTGCTCCTATGCGAACACGGGCCCCTAATCGTGAACGCGATGCATAAAGACCAGGGACCCCCCAATCTTCCTCTACGCGAACGCGGGGTCCCAACCGCGAACGCGAAGACCATAGAACTCAAAGCTACGTGAATGCGGCCAAGCCTCGCGAACGCGAAGACCAAATTGGTCTGCAATTGCTGTGCAAAATTTGCAACTCCTCAACTTCCCAAAACTCTCCGTTAGCTATCCGAAATCACCCCGAGGCCCCCCGGACCTCAACCAGCAGTTCCAACCCATCCTAAAACATCATACGAACTTGTTCCAATCATAAAAACACATCTAACAACACAAAAATGGCCAATTCACAACGGATTCAAGCCTAAGTTCAACAAAAACTTCCGAAACTCGCATTCGATCAACAACCCGACCTAAACACTTCCGAATCAACTAAAATTTTGCGCACACATCCCAAATCACCTAACGAAGCCAGTGCAACTCTCGGAATTCCATTCCGACCCTCAGATCAAAATCTCACCTACCAACCGGATATCGCCAAAATGCTAACTTCGCCAATTAAAGCCTAATTCTACACCGGTCCTCCAAAATGAATTTTGATCACGCTCTTAAGTCACAAATCATTCCCCGAAGCTAACCGAATCACCGGAAATTATGTCCGAGCCCTCTAACTCACAAGTCAACTTCCGGTTGACTTTTCCAAACTAACCTTTCCTTTAAGAGACTAAATGTCCCATTTCCTACCAGATTCAATCCGAATCCACTCAAACTCACCAAACACATATAATGAAACATGAAGAAGCAATAAACGGGGAAAACGGGACGAAAACACATGAGACGACGGGTTGGGTCGTCACATCCTCACCAACTTAAACCAACGCGCATCCTCGAGCGTACCCAGGGTTGTCCTAGAATCCAACCAATAGCTAAATGACCTTACCAAGCATATACCCGGGGTGATCCCTCGTCACCCTATCTTACATAGGTCCAATAATAAAACACAACTGAAATTTCATAGCCCATCTAGACCATAAACCGTAGAACCACATTGCACTTTCCGAAATCATACCCAGAATAAACCCGAACCAGCTGTAATTACCCACACCTGCAACCTCAGGTGAAATCATACAATATATCACACAATCCAACCCTCGAAACGATAGTCACTATTCACAGTAGTTGCCCACAATACTCAATTACCGATAGGAACCTCCTATCGACTGAAATCTCATTCCAACACTTTCTTATACTACCAATGATACTGAAACACGCAAAAAACCGAAACCATTTCTAAGGTCAACCATTTATGAAGCCACTTCTCCTCCAACAATTACCATACCAATTTTCTGAGCCGAACCACGATATTATCCTCCCAACAAGCTGAAATCAAATCCGTTCTTATTCATTAGTGACCCCCAAACGATCACCTCGAGTCCAAAACACCATCCTGGTGATATGACACCTCAACACAGGCCCAAGACACAACTTGTATAATATAAGCACCAACGAGAAACGATCTGAACATACTCAAATCATGACAAATGACTCAAAACACCGGAAAGCAACTCATAGCTATCCTTAGATCACTAGCAAGCTCAATAACTATCGAATCAACCTATCCCTCATCGGCACAATTCGGGGCCAACCAAGCTAACTCAAGCCAAATACACAGCCACATCGGCCTATTCCAAGAAGCCTGGAGTTGCTCCTCTCACTACCGGAACTGCAGCAATGGTAGAAACCTCTGCACTAACATCCACCACGAAGGCCCGGTTAAGAAAAACAATCCTTCCCAGCCGTCCGCTGGTCTTTGGAATACAAACCACTCTGCTAGAACATAATCTGATGCACCTCTCCACGCAACCTATGACATTTTCCGACGTAGACCATAACACAATAGTCTAGAATAACCCAACACTGAGACAACAAGTCTACACCCCAATAGCATATCCAGCATCTAATATACCAAGCGAAGAAAGATTCACTCGGGCTTCCAAATCTCAATAGCCGCTAACGATACCAATACACACGATCCATAACCATTACACAGTCTGAACCTGAGAACTCCCAGTCCCCAACTCCATATAGCACACGAATCACTGTACTGATCCCAAATTTTGCAGTATGAATACATATTACACCTAGAGTGCCCAATCATTCTTCAAACGATATTCTAAAATTCTCCTGTGCCACCAAACAAACTCAGATATCCGCAGTTGATCTAGCAAGAAAGCACCGCAATACTACCGAAGTATCATCAGCTTAATTACATTGACCTTTTTCTGAAACATATACCCTCATTAAATCACTATGATTGGCAACACCATTTCCTTAGTCATATGAGGATTATTCACCCTAATCATCTGAAGATCGTTTCTTAAATCACATGCAGCTGCCCGTGCTGCTTAAGAATTTAATGACTTTCCATTCCGAACTGAATCGAACCTTACACACACAAATCCCAATCCTCCAAAACATATCGCATATACCATACCACACTAGGATAACATGAAACTTTTGTCTCCCTTCCGCGCCGCAGACATCGACGCACTCAACTAGTAAAGAACTTTCATTTATCCCATTTAGAAGAAAAATCCTTACACACTCCATGCTTCGCATACCCATAGAAAATATACTAATCTTCAAACCATGGTAAAACCCAACAAGAACATCTCTGCCAACTCCATTTGTACAAGCTAAACTGACAGGACTGAATCCTTCTATCTAAACCAAGCTGAGCAAGCCGTCAAAACCAAGAGCATTGCTACAAATTGCCTGTAAATGCCCATTACTTCAAACACATACAAAGAATTAATCATACCGTTATCATACCGATTCGGCCTATTATCAAGCTATTCCATCTATCAAATTCCTCTTTTTATTCATCATCCACTTGATATTTCTCCCTCGCTGTAGCATCACAATGCCTCAATCCAGGCTCACCACAGGAGATTCGAACATAAGACCGCAGTGTCTGAGACCCATAGGCCACCAAATACTCTCTCAATGCTTCCCAGAAATACCACATTCCAAAATACTTTACTTGAAGAACTTCCTGCGAATCGGAGTTCGTTACCATTGCTTCCCAGATGCTGATACATAGAATCCCATAATTAGCATAAAATACCACAAGTCTTGGTCCTTTCTAATGAAAACACAGTCCCTAGCCACATACCCAACCTTAAGACACCTGATTATGAAAACACAGTCCCTAGCCACATACCAACCTTAAGACACCTGATTATTACATGCCAAATCTTGGTCACAATAAAACCATTCTCGAGAGTCATTCACTCTTACACCACTGTAAATTATCTGACTTAACGAACAGAACTACTCGTGCCTTATTAGCACTATGACACCGCAGAACATGATCTCATCCTAATAGAAACAAACATCTTCCTTCTCTATATACCGAGCATTCTTTATCAACAACAGCTCAAGACATCCTATTATTTCCACACATCTATGAAGTACCATATAAGCTTTGTCAAAATTTTGCTTCACTCGTGCCATCCTCGGCTCAATTTCTGCAACCAGAACTGATCCGCCAGCATACCTCGAAACGGAACCAACATAGCACATAACCGTGCAGTCAGCTAATCAACAGTAACCTTCCCAACTTGGCTCGAAGCCATACATCAAGACACCCTTAACAATTTATAAGATTGTTGCTCTAATGATGCCACAATGAGATTAAAATCAATCATCTACAAGTTTGTGAAAACACAGATCATCCAGTTCTGCAATCCTCTACAAACCTCGCATTCATCCCAACATCAACTGAGTCCATTCCCTTAAGCGACCCGAATTTTCAAATTTCAACAGGCACCCTTCAATTACACATGAGATCTTCTAACATACACATAAGGATCATAACACTTAAGAACACTCCGCAGGAGATATCCCACCAGCTTCGCCTCAATTTAGTATTTCAGCATGCCTTCTACCATTATATATGTTACACAGTCATTCAGTCTTCCTGGGTTTGAACTCATTTGCCACATGTAATGCACTACCCTCCCAAACTTGGAGACACGAAAAATTCTCCACGCGCCCATATTCGGGCTACACATCGAATCACAATAGGAATCGAACACTTAACAGTTCATCCATTATCCAGCAGACTTCTTCGTCACTACCAAGTCATATAGATATATCTCGCAGTACTAGCATACTCATGCCATGGATATCCAACTGCCATTCTGGCTAATAGGGATAATATTGAACATATAAGATCAAAACACTTGCTCACACAATCAGCACCTCAGTGCTCAAGCCATAGGCAAAGATCCGGCCTCAAGTCCTCCAGACTAGCCCGACATCAAACTCACGGGATCACATCTCGCCCCTTGATCGGGGAATCACAGGCCATCAAGGCATATACAATACTGAGCGCTCACGTGCACATACTGACGTGAGGAAGGAATTTCAAGAATTATATCTCAAGCTGAATCAAGTACGCACGATAAGAATTCCAAGAAAATGAAGTTTCCTAAAGGTTCTGCAGCCTCTCTAGGATAAATACAGACGTCTCCATACCAATCCGCGAGACTCTACTAAACCTGCTCATGACTCGTGAGACCTAGTAACCTCGGCTCTGATACCAACTTGTCACAACCTAAAATCCCGCTCCGGTCGTGATGGCACCTCTCGTGAAGACAAGGCCAACCAACCATTCTTAAACAGCCCTTTCAACAATAATTAAACATAAATAAGCAGTCTAAATATGATTTATTATTAATAATTAATAATTAGCAGAAGCAAAAACCCAAACGCAACCTAAATCGAGGTGTCACAAGTCACGAGCATCTAAAGAAGACTGAACACGACTGTCGGGCCAATAATAATATACAAAGTAAAATTCGGAAATCAAAGGACAAGGTCCGATGCCGCGAACACCAGCGGTCACCTTGCTCAGCTACAATAGTATGCCTTCAATCAGCAAATAACTTGCTACTGGGTGAACAATACCTGGAACTGCACGCAAGGTGCAGGGAGTAAAGTGAGTACTCCAACTCAGTGAGTAATAAAAGTAAATAATAGCTGAAAGAAAGAAATCACGTAAGGCACTCCATCATGCAATATAGAATAGTACAACCCTTTTGATAAAAACAGTAAAACCGTGAAACCCTTTGAAAAACATCTGGGCTCAGTTAAAACCTCTTTTGAAAATATTCCTTTTCAATAGTTTAAGCAAAAGAGTGCGACACAAATAGTGCAGTCAGCACATAAGTCAGCCCCTCGGGCACAGCACTCCCTCAACAAATAGCACCGGGGTATCCGGTAAACAATGCAAGAAGTAGCATGGATTCCAAGGAAATGAGTGTGATTTATATCATGACAACCAGTACAAATAGGAACAAATGCATGAGTGCAATGCAATGCATATGATGGTACATTCCAGTACCCACTGCGGCGCGCAGCCCGAGCCACCCATATTCATTTTTCGTCGACGGGGCTCACTGTGGGTGTGTACAGACTCCGGAGGGGCTCCTACAACCCAAGTGCAATATCAAGCCATTTCGTGGTATCAATCAAAACCTAGTCAGTCATTGTTACCTGACCCATTTACATCATATAGTGCCATTGTCACCATTGTTTCAAGTTCCTGCTGCGACGCGCAGCCCGAGCCACCCATAATGTTTCAATTCACATCACAAAGTGCCATTATTACCACTGTTTTAAGTCACTGCTGCGGCGTGCGGCCCGAGCCACCCATAATCAGTCCAGAAAACATCATAAGCCCCATGGCCATTTATAAAATAGTAGTTCTCAGCCCGAAATAATATTTAAATATCATTTGGGTTTTCAAAACTTAGAAATATGGCTGAGTTTGCAAAACAGTATTTAAAACCTTGGATTGAGACCAATTGATATGCAAGATATGCTAAAACAGTAATATCAATCCCTGAAGGATTCACATAGTTGGCACGAAGCCCAAACATGGCAATCAGCCCATAGTATGATGATAACAAGTAGTTTCAGTCAAATACGCGGTAAAATCAACAACCGGGACGGACCAAGTCACAATCCCCAATGGTGCTCTACCCCACGCTCATATCCAGCGTGCAAGTCACCTTAATACAGCACTATGATGTGCAAATCCGGTGTCTCAAACCCTCAGGATATCATTTACAAGTATTACATACCTCGAACAAGCGAAATCTCAAACTCGCGACGCCTTTGACCCTCAAATCGGCCTCTACGCATGTCGTATCTAACCAAAATCAAAGCGAATACATCACAATATGCTAAGGGAACAATACCTAATCAAAAACAATCGAGAAATGCCAAAAACCTCAAAACTAGCAAAACTCAAGCCCCGGGCCCGCTTCTCGAAAAATTACAAAATTTACATCAGCAGATCCCTCGTCTCGCCACGAGTCCATACATATCAAATTTACCAAAATCGGAGTTCAAATGCCCTTTCAAATCCCAAATTTTCATTTCAAAAAAACCAAGCCCTAGTTCTTCCAATTTTTACCCAAATTTCCAAGAATTAAAGGTTGAAATCACAATTAGATGATGTTTCTAGGACATAGAACTTACCTCCAATCAATTCCCAGTCAAAAACCTCCAAAAATCTTGTCAAAAGCTCCCAAGGTTGCTCAATAATGGTGGAAAATAACCCCAACTTGCGGATGAAATATTTTTAAACATTCTGCCCCAGGTGACGTTTCCTTCTTCGCGAACGCAATGGACCTCTCGCGTTTACGATGGCCAAAAAACTCCACTGGGCCACTTTACTCTTCAAGAACGTGGAGCCCATCCCACGAACGCGATGCTTCGCCTGGCCCAATTATGCGAACGCGTCCAATAGACCGCAAACGCGATGCCTCCGCTGCTGCTCGTACGCGAACGCGGGCCCCTGATCGCGAATGCAATGCACAAAGACCAGGGACCCCCCAAACTTTCTCTACACGAACGCGGGGTCCCAACCGCGAACGCGAAGACCATGGACCTCAAACCTACACGAACGCGGCCAAGCCTCGCGAACGCGAAGACCAAATTGGTTTGCAACTACTGTGCAAAATCTGCAACTCCTCAACTTCCCAAAACTCTCCGTTAGCTATCTGAAATCACCCCGAAGCCCCCGGGACCTCAACCAACAGTTCCAACCCATCCTAAATCATCATACGAACTTGTTCCAATCATAAAAACACATCTAACAACACAAAAATGGCCAAGTCACAGCGGATTCAAGCCTAAGTTCAACAAAAACTTCCGAAACTCGCATTCGATCAACAACCTGACCTAAACACTTCCGAATCAACTGAAATTTTGCGCACACATCCCAAATCACCTAACGAAGCTACTGCAACTCTCAGAATTTCATTCCGACCCTCGGATCAAAATCTCACCTACCAATCGGATATTGCCAAAATGCTAACTTCGCCAATTCAAGCCTAATTCTACACCGGTCCTCCAAAATAAATTCTGAACATGCTCCTAAGTCACAAATCACTCCGCGAAGCTAACCGAATTGCTGAAAATCACATCTGAGCCCTCTAACTCACAAGTCAACTTTCGGTTGACTTTTCCCAACTAACCTTTCATTTAAGAGACTAAATGTCCCATTTCCTACCAGATTCAATCCGAATCCACTCAAACTCACCAAACACATATAATGAAACATGAAGAAGCAATAAACGATGAAAACGGGATGGAAACACATGAGACGACGGGTCGGGTCGTCACAGTTTCTCAGGAGCTCTTGTCTTGTTGAAGTTTGTACCTCTTGATGAACCCTTTCCTCTCATTAGGTACTTTTTGAAATCTTTAGTGATCATAGCCATCTCGTCATCTTCTAGGTCTGAACCTTCTGTAATTTTGAGAGCCAAACTTCTCTCCTTCTTGGGTGTATCCATCTTCCTGGTTTGCCTTCTCATTTCATAATCAGTAAGATTCCCAATCAGTTCATCCAGCCTGAGAGTGGCCATATTCTTGGACTCCTGAATGGCAGTGATTTTGCTTTCCCAAGAAACTGGAAGAACTCTTGTCAAGATCTTCTCAACCTTGTCTTCTTTAAGAATAAATCTTCCAAGAGACTTAAGTTCATTTGTCAGTGTAGTTAACTTGGTGTACATCTCTTGAATGGTTTCTCCATCTTTCATAGTGAAATTTTCATATTGAGAATATAGCAATGTTCCTCTGGATCTCTTCACTTGAGGTGTTCCTTCATGAGCCACTTGCAAAGTGTCCCATATCTCTGTTGCAGTAGTACAGCTTTTGATCCTGCTGTATTCATCTGGACCCAGTCCACACACAAGCCATTTCTTGGCCTTAGCATTTTTCTCCCATTTTTCAAATCTTAAGCAGTACAATGAGCCCTTGTCTTTGGCACTTCCACTCCTTCCTCATTTTTCATTGTAGCTGCCAAAGGGCCATCAGTGACTATGTCCCAGAGTTCATAGTCTTCTCCTATGATGTGATCCTTCATCCTATTCTTCCACCATGAGTAATACTGTCCATTGAATAGTGGAGGCCTGGCAGTGGATTGCCCTTCCTAGTTCCCAGGTGGTACACTCACGTTGATCTTTTCTTAAGGTGTTAGCCTCTTCAAGGATAACCCGCTCTGATACCAATTGATGTTCCAAACGTCAATACCACACAAGAGGGAGGTGATTTGTGTGGTACCCAATTTTCGATCTAGAAGAACCTAGTTCTTCTAGGTGTTCTAACTGCTACTGTTTGCAGAATTAAAATACAGAAAATAAATGAACACAAGGATTTTTACGTAGAAAACACCTGGCTCAAAAGGTGAAAAACCCACGACCTACTACTTAGTAGGATTTTCCCAAGCATCCACTAAACTCAATGAGCCAAAAACAGCATTTACAAATCTCTTGTAAACTTAAGGATTAACTCTAATCCCAGTGTGGCACACAGCCTCAACTGTTGCGACACTTTCAAGTTAACTCTAACTTGAATACTCAAAGTACCTAATACAATTTCTTCTATGAAAGCTGGAAAGGTACAAGTTTTAAATCACCTACTACAATTGAACTAGAATAAGAATAAACACAATGGAACTGGTTCTTCTATCTCGTTCAAGTAGCTGCAGGCGTGCACACTCAATCTCACATAAATTGCTTGCAAAATAGCCTTGCTCTTTTTCTCTCAGTTTTGCTTAACTTTAGCGTATGTGCATACCTGTAAAGGAGAACAACTCAGTTATTTATTAGATTAGTAATTAGAGTTAGATTGTAACTCAATTTCTGATCCTCTATTCAGTTTGAGTCCTAGACCAATCCAAACTCCAACCTTTATCCGGATGTGTTCTCTTCTTATAAGGAGACATCTTCTCTTTATCCCATATGCAGTCTTTTCAATCAGTTCAGAAGATATTGCTGCTTGATCCTCAAGGACTTATCTTCTAACAACTGTGTCTCCTAAGATGGACATGGTCCTTCACTGAGTTTATTTGTCATTCTTCAAAACATCAACTGATCTTGGGCTAACAACTTCTTTGCAAAATTGAAGGAAACTGCAGAAGAATCTTTTGCACGAAAAGATGACAAAGGAAAAGAAAATTCTAAAACATGAAGGTCCCATAACATAAATTATTGGGGTAATAAAGACAACTTTAATAACGTAACGGTCCCCTCTATTATTGAAGGGAATCTACTTTAATAAAGTAGTTTGTCTGCTTGTAATAATATAGAATCTTCTTTTTATCTTGTCGGCCATAATTGTAATTATTTTGTCGGCCAATTTACTAGTGTAACTTTGTTTGATTTCAGTTGATCCACTATATAAGGATCATCTAGTTTACAGAGAAGGCAGGCATTAGCCAAAGCTCTTCCTTCTCCCTAACCTCTCTCTACCTCTGTAAAGAACCCCTCTCTAGTAGTTTTATTATTGTAATAAAAATGCCACAACGCAAAACTGCCTCTGGTACTGTTTTTTCTCCCTCATTCTTCAATATCTGCAGTACTGTTAGCCTAAATGATAGGCTAAACAGGTAAGTGTTAGACTGAGTATTCGAAGGTTATTTACAAAGCATGTTTTGTTGCTAGAAGCTTACTGTATCACCCCGATGAGATTACAGGTTAAGAACTATATAGACTAGGCCGATTACCAATCTCAATAGTAAACCTTGGTTAGGCCAACCTAACGGGTGATGCTCATAAATCCATTTAGGTAGGTGAGCGTTAAAGGGTTGTGAAGAGCATCGTGGTTTAAGGTTTACTTAGAGGTTAGTAAATGGCCAGGACTGGAGTTCTTGTAATTCATTTCCTGAGCCTCACTGGAAGCGATCCTGTATCCTTTTGGTATCAGAGCCATGTTGGTATCAGAGCCATGTTATTGTTATTGTTATTGTTATTGTTGTTATTATTATTATTATTATTATTATTATTATTATTATTATTATTATTATTACTATTAATAATAAAAAATTGCGAAAATGGCTAATTGATTATCTAACGTTGTCTATCCTAGTAAGTGAATGTTAGGCGTCATCACGGCCCATGATTGAGATTTTGGATCGTAACAATGTCGACCTTTAAAGGGATACAAAATCAAAATCAAACATTAAATAGTACTACTTCAAAATCTCGTTACTTTACTGGTGAGATTGTGGAGTAACTTAGCCTGTTTGGCCAAGCTTCTTTTTGGCCAAAAGTATTTTTTTTTTTTTTGCCAAGAGTACTTTTGGCCAAAAATTGAGGTGTTTGGCCAAGTTTTTGAAAGAAAAAAAAGTGCTTTTGAGGCGAAGCAGAAAAAAGTAGCTTCTCTCCAAAAGCACTTTTTTGAGAAGCACTTTTGAGAAAAATACACTTAGAAGCAGTTTTTTAAAGCTTGGCCAAACACTAATTGCTGCTCAGAAGTGTTTTTCAAACTAATTAGCCAAACACAAACTGCTTCTCACCAAAAGTACTTTTGAGAAAAGCACTTCTCAAAATAAGCTGGTTTTTGTAGCTTGGCCAAACGGGCTATTAATCCCATATAGCCAGTCATCATTAATTGGGTAGTACCACTTTCTGGGTGACTTATAAATTTTAGATGTCAGAGAAAACCTTAAAGAAAATATAATCATGCTGCCAGCAGCTTAAGACAATGAGTAAATTTACTATCTGTTACTAAATCGTAATTCACCCTCTTCTTCATCATGTTTTATTAATTCTCGTGATTAATTGTGAAAGACTAGCATAACACGCTATGAAAATTATCAGTTCAACAATTCACGCTCTTATACCACATGTAAACATAAACTTTAAGCGCGTATCAGGATCTTTGAATGTGATAATCTTATAGAGATATGATACAAAGTACATACTTGAAGCATAAGACATCATTTTGTAGTGGAAGCGTTAATTGAAATTAATTTCTACCTCCTTGGTCTAGCCTTACGGTGCCACAACCGTCAATGATGGAATTGTATAGAAAAAATTGGTGGTGGTGGAACCCTAATGGCTCGAAGGAGGACCAATTTATAAAAATTGAGACGTAATCTAATACGTCAATCAAATAACCAGTTAAACGGACGAGATCTATTCTTTGATTAAATATTAATTATGGGCTTAACACTTTTGGGACACACACGTAAACGGAAAAGAGATTTTTACATTGTAGGTCACTAGCAAAAAAGTATTTGTATTAATATTACTATTTTTGGTTTATTTTAATAAAAACAGATTTTATAACAAATGTAGCACATTCAAACAAAATACAATTTTTCTTTAATTGTATGTAACTTACGTAACTCTTCCACAATATTAGAGATTACATATATTATCTTATTTCTCTTTCTCTCTCATTTATCATGAACTATATTCTTTTCCATTCAAAACCTTAGCAGCCACCTGTGTTCCACAATCACCTTTCCACCATGGCTAAAAAACTAGAAGCACGTTAAAGAGAAACTTATATGATAACATATAAAACTAACATACTAGAATATCACTGTAATTTATTATTTAATTATCATTAGTATACTGTGTATATAATATACAAGAATATCGTTGTAATTTATACACTATTAAATACCATCATTATATCGTGTATATATATTTATACATAAATATATACTATTATAATACCGTGCATATATTTATTCCATGTATATATTTAATTATTGACTAATATTAACATTAATATACATTTTATATGTACAATGGCTGAAGAATTTGTGAATGACTATAATAATATAATTATATCATATTGTGCATACCATGAATACGTCGTATATGATAGTAGTATAATACATACAAATAAATATGTATCATTAATTTACTATGAATATATATTTTTTATCGTGTATTCAACAATTATACAACACAATGAATTATTAAATTTAATATATTACAAGTATAATAAATAGAAATGGGAGCATCTTGGAATAATGCATTAAATAAGGAATAGAAAGTTGTGTGAATGGAATCGGAAGATTTGTGAAGTGCTATTAATTAGTAATTCTTGTTTTAATGGGATTATGCTACAAATGTAGTTAATTAGTTGCCATATTTGTTAATTACTTATTACTGCTAGGATTTTGCAAATGTTCTCGATTATTGTCTAATTATGTTTTTTCCTCAAAGGAAAATTCTAACGGGATAAGCATGAAAGTAAAATTCATGTCCTCTCACACCAGTATGACCATTTGCTTTCAAAGCAAAGTTTTGAATTTCTTTCTAGAATGAGTTGATTTCACGTATGGTCACTCAATCTTACGAACAATACTAAAATCATGAAATTATTTTTTGTCACATTAAAATATATTAATTTTACCTATTAAAATAGTAAAGTTCGAAATTCTACCCAACTATAACCTTAATGTTAGATTTTACCGTTGTAATTAATATAATTTTAGTGACTTTGCTGTTATAGTAAATAAAGTTCAGTTATGTGTGACCAAAGATAATTCTATGATTTTGTTGTTACAGTGGGTAAAATTAGTGATTTTACTATTACAATAAATAAAGATAAACAATAATTTTATAACTATTATAGTGCATACAATTAAGGAACCGTGCATGAAACTAATTCTTTTACAAAGAAGCTTTGCCTTTACATTTTTTTCATTAATGTAATTTTTGCTTAATTAATGGTTCTGTAAGAATCACCGACATCACCAAAATATGCAACATTCATATTAATGCAGTTATTGGTGATGTGAGGGGAAATGGACTTATGCAGCTTTGAGTTGAATTAGTCACTGATCGTGAACTGAAAACTCCTCAAAAGTTGAAACTCATGTCACGGGCAAGATGAAAGTCAATTTCTGTCTCTTAATTGTGTGATTTTAATTCATCATCCCTTTTAATTCTAAGCAAATATTTACAAATGAACCTACATGACTAACTCTTCTGTTTGCCTTTGTTTTTCTAAAGATGATGCACTATTTGCTTACATGTGTGTTTCCATCTTCCTTTTTTTTTTAAAAACTTGGCTGCCTAAATAAACTGTTTCAAAGATGTGAAGCTTCCATTCTTCCACAAGCATACATCCAAGATTTGAGGTTATATATAGTTCATTTCCTAGTTTAACTCTATAAGACTATAATGAGTAAAGATCTTAGTGCTATTATAGATGAAACTCTCAATATACATATGATCTTTCCATGTGTATTGAAATTAACAACCTAGTGTATTTCAATTCCGCTTCAGTTGATGAGTAATCTGACAATCATATAATGAGCCAACAACTCGTTGTGTTTATATCCATTTTTTTTTTTTTTGCGCCTAAAACCAAAAATTACCCCCCCCCC
>MU708365.1:42639-68957 GCA_026770625.1 Nicotiana glauca
AATGGGTGTATTTTAAGTTATTGTAGAAGAATTTGCCTAATTTTCTAGGTTACTAATTCTATATTTAGTGAACAGTTACATATAGTTTTACATTATCAGTTTATAAAAGTTAAGCTCCTCAATCAAAAGGCATGGATCCATTTGCTTGGACCTAGCAACGGTGGAGTTTTGAAAGAGTGCGGGCAAGGCAGACTTGCAGTGGCTCACTAGGTTATTTAATATCAATTTTGGAACGAAGAAAATGCCCGAAGAGTGGATGGGAAGCACATGGTTCCTGTATATACAAGAGCAATGGTAATATCCAAAATTGCAAAAACTATTATACTATGAAAGTGGGAGAGAGTGGTAGAGCTAAAGGTGAGGAGGAGTATGTCTATTTTCGAGAATCAGTTTGGGTTTATGCCGGAACGTTCGACAATAGAAGCCATCCACCTTGTTAGAAGATTGATAGAGCAGTATAGGGAGAGAAAGAAGGACTTGCATATGGTGTTCATTGACTTAGAAAAGGCGCACGATAAAATTCTGAGGGAGGTTTTGTGCAGATGTTTGGAGGCTAGAGGTGTACATGTTGCCTATGTTAGATAGATTAAGAATATGTATGATGAAGTAAAGACCCGAGTGAGGACTGTGGGTGGGGACTCATACTATTTTACGGTTATGATGGGGTTACATCAGTGGTCACCCAACCCTATTTTATTTTCTCTTACTATGGGCGTACTGAAGCGCCGCCTCCAAGGGGAAGTACCATGTTTTATGCTATTTGCAGATGATATTGTATTGATTAATGAGATGCGAGACGGTGTCAATGCACAATTAGAGGTATGGAGGCAGACTCTGAAATCTAAAGGTTTCAAGTTAAGAAATACCAAAACAAAATACATGGAGAGCAAGCTCAGTGGCGAGACTCAAGTAGGGGAAGAGGAGGTGAGGCTGGATTCGCAGGTTATCCCTTGAAGAGGAAATTTTAAATACCTTAGGTCTATTATTCTAGGAGAAGTGGAGATTGATGAAATGTTACACATCGTATTGGGCGGGATTGATGAAATGGAGACTTGCTTCTGTTGTTTTGTCTGACAAGAATATGCCACCAAAACTTAAGGGTAAGTTCTACAAAGTGGTGGTTAGACCAACGATGTCGTATGGGGCTGAGTTTTGGCTAGTCAAGATCACTCATGTCTAGAAGATGAAGGTAACATAGATGAGGATGTTGAGATGGATGTGCGGGCGCTCCAGGTTAGATAGAATTAGAAATAAGGTTATTAACGTCAAGATGGGTGTAGCCCCTATTGAGGACAAGATACGGGAAGCGCGGCTTAGGTGGTTTAGTCATGTGAGGAGGAGCACAAACAACCCGGTGAGGAGGTGTGAGAAATTGACATTGGAGGGTCTACGAAGAGGTAGAGGTAGTCCAAAGAAGAGGTGGGAGAGGTGATTAGGCAAGACACGCACAACTTCAACTGACTGAGGACACGGCCTTTGATAGGAAGATATGATGGTCGAGTAGTAGAGTAGATAGTCTAGAGTGTTCATAACAGGCACGCAGTCTCGCTTTCTATTGGTTGTAGGTTTTTATGACTAACAGCCGTTTCCTTCATTGTTGATCACCTTAGTATCTTTTTTGTTTTTATTCTGCTTTTATATAGCTTTTTGGTACTATCCCTTCTTGTCTATATTTTCATTAATGTGGTGCTTATGTTTTCCTGAGCCGAGGGTTTATTGGAAATAACCTCTCTATCCTCACAAGGTAGGAGTAAGGTCTGCGTACGCACTATCCTCCCCAGAAACTACGAATTGTGGGATAATAATGGGTATGTTGTTGTTGTTGTTTAAAGGGCCTTCAAACTGATCAATGCAGTTTGATATCCTTGTGTATAGGTTTGATAAAAGTACATTCAAAATTTTAAGAAAATTGCAAATGATTAAAAAACTCATAGAAAATAAAATATCTAGCATATTTTTACTAGAAAAAAATCAATAACGTTAGTTTTACTATGAAACACAAATCAATTATAATGTCTTAACTTTCGAATAATAAGAAATCACATTTTCTTAATAAATATTATTAAATTAAATATTTTTAATTTAACCTTCCTAAAAGTAAATCATTAATAAACTTCACAGTGTTATAATTTAAAGTATTACTCCTTCATGAATAAATACAAAATTACTTTCAAATGGCAAAATAGTAAAAGTTTGATAATTTTGAAAGACATAGAAGATAGAACTAAGACATAAAGGCTCATAGCAAGTGAAGACATGAAATTTGGCTATCTATTCTAGAAAAATATTTAAATTTTATTCACGCTCACGCGTTATTCTCAATAGTAAATATGCAATGTTATAACTCATTATTTGGGTCTCTCTCAATCTTCATATAGATGAATAAAACTATAATCATTCATTTGTTAAAGAATTTTGAGGTTAATAGTGTTAATTAGAAAATTTGACACATGATTTGAGTAATAATTATTGGGCGAGCCTCGAGCAGTGGGTGTTTGGCGTGTTTAGGGAGCCTCACAGAACTATGCCCCATACGTGAGTCTTGGGGCATTTCGATAGTGCCCTGCCCCGGGGCAAGAGCTAGGTAAGTCCCCAAAAAAGTCTTTTAAAAAACTGATATATTTTAAAAAACTGATATATACATACGTGTATTAATGACATAGGGATCGCATATTCTTGCTCAAAGTTTTTGTATCAAACTTAACAAAGGTCTAAATCAAAAATACTCCTGAGTTACGTTTTTGAGTTTTGGGAAGATCTGCCTGTTTTGAGTTGTATGGTTACACTCCAAAAATGTCTTGAAAATAGGAGCTTTTGTATACTGGGAACTTGGGAACTCCGATAAGTAAATCTAGGTTCTTGCCTACTTTCCAGTTAAACACTAAAAATATTGAAGGGTTCACCAAACTTTGGCTGAGCACTAATCATCATTTTACCTACTGAAATAGAACAAAGATGCCATCTGATTTTGAGTTATCTATAACGTCGTCGATCAAACAATCATTATTACACTCTCAAAAATCAACACTCTATCAATTAGTAATATATTTACTAATGAAGGATCCAAAAATAAAGCGATGTTTCTTAATATACAGTCATAAAAAATTACATACACTAATGAAGAGAGGAAGGGAATGATCATTAATATTCTTAGCTCAAAAATCTTCCACAAGGAAATTTGACAAGGGAGAGGCAATTGACTTGCTGTAACATTACATATTTAGACAAAGCGGGCCGGATCGGGCTCGACAATCCGAATCAATTGATTCTATGATCGAATAGCAGAAGTGCTACTTAATAATAGAAACCGAAGAAACAAACAGAGAGGTGACTCTTTCATACCTTATCGATCGGGCCGAACACGCATGGAAGACATAGATGAATAGTGGCGAGCAGATACAGAAGTAGACCTCCTATGAACAAACATGCCTGAAAATCGAACCATTGAATTCAGAATCCAAACTAAGTCCCCCAACACATAAGCCAATTCCTCATATATGCTCATGCTTTTCCTTAACATTACATGCATCACTACTGTCATTGCATCTCTAAATCTAATCATTTTAATGCTTTCTTTGAGATGTGTGGAGAAAGTCACACGAGTGACCAGTGTTCAATGAATTCCAAGTCTATCTACAATATGGGGCAGCAATACAAAGGCCAGATGACCTAGAACTTCTTTCTTTCTTTCTTTTGAATCTTTGAATGAATGAAAATAATATGTGAACACCTGTGTACTAGTACCAATTTTTTGACATTAATTATTAGTATAATAAAACTCTAACGAAAGAAGTACTAAAGGGCATGGTAGACTTACTTAAATACCCTTTTTCTTTAACTTGTCAAAGCTTCTCACTTCTTGTGAAAAATTAATGTAGTAGTTGAAGAAAATGATGAATTCTAGTGCATTAAAGAAAAGGAACCATTTCCATGCAGCTTGTTTTCTTGGAATCTCAGCTCCAAAACTGCAAAGAAACCATTGCTGTTGGAACTGATCAAAAGGGGTTTTCTAGAAATCATATTAAGAAAAGTTGAAGATTGAATTTTTACTTTACTTTTTACCAAGGTGAGAAGGTCACGGATTTGAGCTATGGAAACTATCTTTTGTATAAATGTAGAGTACAGTAGACCCTTATGGTACAATATACCTTTATGGTCTGGCCCTTTTCCAAACGCGCACATAACGATAGCTTAGTGCACCGAACTGCTTTGTTACGAAATTGCTTTTGATAGAGCCATGTGATACATCCATATTTATTCACATTAATTAAGCTGGTTGGCTATCCCTTTTATTTATTTGTTCTTTATTATGTGTGAGATGAAGGGGCAATAATGTCAAACAAATCGAAGGATGTCTGACAGGTAGGAGAAAATTAAGAAATGAGCACATAATGAAATCATTCTTGGCTCGAACAGCCTGACTTAGAGCATCCGTACAAATAAATATATAGATTTCAAGTGAAATATGTCGTCATAGGCATGCCCCATGCTACACACAATCTGATTTTGATGCAATTCTATTGGATCTAGCGTGACTAGATTTCAATTTATTTTTGACATAATTTAGTTTATCATATAGTTTGGCACGTGTAATATGTGGTAACTTGTCAAATTTTTCTTTGTAAGGTTAGTAATTTATCAACTTTATACTTTGTAGTCGCTCACGCTACTTGTTAATTACGTACTTTTTTTTAACTCGTATGTAACTTTGTCAACACTTTGCTCTTTGTCATTTACTTGTGGCGACCGTTGTCCTGATGTAAAAACTACTTTTTTTTTTTTAAAGAATATATTTACAATTTCCTCCGTGAGAACAAGATAAGTGATTAGAGATGTCCATGGATATTTGAAAATCAACTAATCGATCGAATAATATCGCACCGAACCGATTTTAGGTTTTTTTTAACGAAATCGTAGGTTTTTATATAAATCTATAACCGTACCGATAATTAGGGTAGATTTTTTTATTTTATAAAAATAAACCGAAAAAATATCGAAACGTATTGAATAAATTTTATATGTGAAAAATATATTTATATAGTAAGTTTAAAACGAATAAAGCATTAAATTTTTCATTGGGTCTTGAAATTATGAAAACTGTTACAAGACAACAAGTAATTAAACTCAAAATACTAACTCCTAAAATCTATTATGCTACTTATACTTAAACTAAGTTATTTCAAGTATCTTTATTAGCAAGACATAAAGTGTTCTAGCGGTTATGAGTAGAAAACTACAATGTATTGATATGTTTTCTTTCATACAATTTAAATTTATGTTTTTGAATATTTAATATAAACTTTATTCTTGAGTTCCGACTTATTTAATATCTTTCCACTCGTGTGATTTATATTTTCTTTGCTTTTACTTAGTTTCTTTTACGTTGCTGTCTAATAGCTGATGGATCTATACTGTAGCCACATTTCAAGTTTTTTTAATTTATCACCCTTTATACGGTAAAAATATCTAGAAAGTTTTGGTAAGTCCTGTAAAAGAACATATGTTATTGCATCTACTTCTACAGGTGAATTTTACATGATATTTAAAAAATATCAAAAATTAACCAAACCGTACCGATACCGAAGTAATACCGACATGATTGGGACGGTTTCAAAAAGTCTAATTTTGGTTATGCATAATAGAATAACCGAAAAATTAGTATGGTACAAATTTTATGAAATAACAGTCCGAACCGAACCATTGACGCCCCTATAAGTGATTGCATCCTAACAAGCAGAAAAAAAATTCATATTATGGACTATTACAAAGGTTATATGACATAGTATTAAACTATTAGTGCGACTGAGAGTTGTGAGCACGTGATTTTTGCCCTACATAAATTATTCCCAAAATTCAAACAAAGTAATTTTTCTTTCATTATTTTACAAATTTGTGAATTTTGTGTTATTTTTTGTGTGCATTTTAATTCATACGGAAATTATACAAAATATACTTGGCGTTTGTTTAGGATTTAATTTCATATATTTAGGATTAATCAGTAGTTAAAATTGTTTACAAATAGAGAAAACTAACAAAAAAGGGTACTTTTGCATTTTTAGTTTAAATTTGTTTTAGTTTGTGTTTTTGGGAAACTAGGAAATATGTTTTAGCTATCAATTTATCCTTGAATTTTAATTTAGCATTCAATAAAATCAAAAATATATAAAAAATACAAAAATGAAAATCAGAAAATTAACAAAAACAAAAAATAAAAAAATAAAAAAAAAGGAGAAGAAAAGAAAAAACAAAAATAAAGCAATTTAACAAGAAAAGGCCCTTTGATTACTTGGACCACCGAATTGGGCCATTCTTATTCAATTCTGATGGCCCAAACCATCAATGCACATTCAAATTACCCGCCCAAGCCCAAAACCCGGTCCAGATCCTCACCCCCTCCTAAACGACGCTGTTTGGCGTCGATAAATCCGGACCGTCAATCTTCATTAATCCAACAGTCCTCATACGCTCAAAACATTCAATAAAATTGTCTGAATAATATCCCAACCCTAAAAATATTATTTGTCTTCCTCGTACCTCCTCCCTGTAACACTACCGGCTCTACCGCCCCTCCGCCCTAAGCCGTCGGCCAGAAATCGCCGCCACCGGCGGCCAACGTCCAAATCGTCCCAAATTTTCACCATTTCTTCTCCTCACTCCCCTCTCCCCGAATCCACCCTTAGTTTGTCCCAAATCCTACCCAATCTCCCCAAATCTATCAAACCCTTGTCGCCGCCGCCACCATGGACGGCGGCGCCGGCTCCAAACAACCCCAATATAACACCACAGCCTTCCCTGACCTCCCTCATACCCAATATCCAACCAGATTCCTTTGAACATCATTAAAACGGCTTGAAATTTTTATCACAAAGCCGGCAGAACCCTAGACGCCCAAGTTGTTCGATTATTGCTCGATTCAAGTCACGAAACAATGTTTCGTTTGTTCTTTGAGAAGAACAAATGCTTAACATTGTTCCGAAGCTTGAATCAAGTTTTCGATCCCCATTCCAGCCTTGCATAGGTGAGTTTCTCCTATTTCTTTAGTTAGTTTGAACAAAATTTTCATTTGTTCCTGTTAATTTGTTCATCTTTCCTTATGCTATTTTTCTTCTTTCTTTTTTTTTCTTTTGGCAGTAATCAGTAATTGTGGGTTTGGTCGTTTAAATCTTGTCTTTGATTCCTCCTGTGATTAATAGTAGTTTAAATTCATGTTTAATCGTTACTTGTTGAATTCATGCTTGGTTGACATATTGATGAATGAGTATCGTAGCTTGCTTATTGATATTAGTTAATCATAGGTTTGTTAAGTGTTATTACATGATATTTTGCTGGGTTCTTAATAGTTTACTGCTTATTAGTTCAATGTTATATATTAATTAGAGTAAATTTTAGTTTTGTTGATTGGTTATAGCTGATTTAGATTCATTAGGATTAATTATAGTTAAACTTTAACCAAAGTAAAGGGGTTGTTTGGGTTAGTAATTCAAGGGGGCGATCAGGGATATTTTGGGTATTGAAAATGGCCCAGTTTGCTAAAATTAGTAATTCCAGGATTCAAATAAGGGCAGTATAGGGATTTTATAGGTAAGAAAACCAAGCTAGAAACACCCTAGATCCTTCTAAAAGGGGTCTAGGTGTAAGTTTTGGCATTCTAAAAGCAGTAACTTGAGAAACAAGTAAAAACTTTAGGGTTAATATACAATTTTTGAAAATAAAAAGGGGGAAAATGAGTAAACTCTTCTAGAATATTCTGCCCCTTTTATTCCTGTAAAAGGCCTGTCTAGTGCCTTGGATTAGATGTTTTTGGGAGCCCTCAAAATTCCCCCCAAAATCAGTATTCTCTCAACTCTTCAGATCTGAAACAGGATATTCAAAAAAAAAAAAATCAAAAAGCCAAAAACAATAGAAATTACAAAAACAAAATACAATAAAAAAAAAGTGGTTTAGTTCAAGCTTCTTAGTTTAAATTCAAGCTTTGGAGGTTAATTTGCATTCCTTAGTTCAGTTTTGGTGATTGGAAGTTTCAGAAGTCTACTGGTTTGGTTTCGAGTAGCTTTGGATTCAATTAAACTTGTTTTGATTGAGTTTTGGGTTTGCTGTGGTATTCTGGAGCATTTCGAGTCTATTTGAGTGCGTTTCAAGTGATTTGAGGCGGATTGCTTGGATTTTGTTTGGTTTTAAACTCCCCCCCGATCTGTTCAACTGGTTCGGGTTGTTGTGATCTCTATTTATTGCTGCTGATCCCTTTCCTCATTTTCAATTTTGAATTCGAGGTACACTCTCCTTGTCTCTAATGATGCAGAAATTTGGTTCAAATGTATGAACAATTTGGAAAGTCAATGACGAAGAAGTGCTACTTGTTCATTTGAATTTGTTGTGAATTGTTGTAGCTTTAAATGTTCGGATTAGATATCCACATTTATTTGGAATTGTATTGAACCGTTCGACTGTTAATTTGTAGTTATCAGCCGTAGTTAGTACTTAATTTACGTTTTAGCATTTCTCAGAAATAGATCAGTAGTTAGTATTAACAGTTCATTTGAAATAAGTACCCGGTATCAAATGTTGGTTGACTTGGATTAGTTAGTTGTTTGATAATTAGATATGGACAAAGTATGAATTTAGGTTCCTAATTTGTAATTAATATTCTGTTAATTTGGGAGTCTCAAATGTTGACTATTTGGATTAGTTAGTTGTTTGATAATTATATGTGGAAAAAGTATGAATTTAGGTTCTGAATTTACAATTGACATTCCGTTAATTTGATTAAGTGTACATTATCTACCTTATTTCCAATTATTGAACACGCTCAGCATAGTTTGGAGCAATGTCGCTGGGCCAATGTTTAAATATGGGCCTGCCTAGCTTCAGGGGTTCGATCCCCTGATTTCCCCTATATTGCTTGATCTGCTTTGTCCAATTTGGGTTGGCCTTAGGCCCAGTACCTGTGTTTGCTGGGTATTCTGTACGGCCTGCATATCATGTGGCTTAGGCTCCTTGGGCCCAAGCTTATGACTGACATGCCCTTTGCACGCTTGGTGTATAGTCTTTCCATATGGGCTACGTTCAATCCCAAAAATGGCTAGAACCTGAATATAATTAAGAAGATGTAAATTAATTAGAATTTCTTTTATTATTAGAGACATATTAGATAGAAAATCAGTTTACTTTAGATCGGACCTT
Source organism: Nicotiana glauca (assembly GCA_026770625.1). Lineage (NCBI taxonomy): Eukaryota > Viridiplantae > Streptophyta > Magnoliopsida > Solanales > Solanaceae > Nicotiana > Nicotiana glauca. Next base: position 51,820 of record MU708365.1, read on the forward strand.
TAAATAAAAATGAGATGAGCCTCGCCAAACAAAACAAACAAATTGCAGGGCCCTCGATAAATGTTTATACAAAATCCTTTGACTTTGGGATGGGCCGTTTAGTGAATTTTACGGCCTTCCCCAAAGATAATAATGCATTAGTCACTTTAGGTGCATTTTTAATAATTTTACCTTCTTAAATATGGGTACACATTTATGTGACCCAAATCCAAATCTCAACGAAGTCGAGACGTGTCAAAACTTGCGGGTGCATTTATGTGACGTGATTCAGACATGTTTTCACGGCGTTGCAATACTCTTAAAATAATAATCATAAAAACGGTTCAAAGTTAAAGGCACATAGGGTAAAGCATGTACTAAAATCAAGTAAATAAGCCAAATATGATAGTTGAGCGACCGTGCTAGAACCACGGAACCCGGGAATGCCTAACACTTTCTCCTGGGTTAACAGAATTCCTTACTCAGATTTATGGATTGCGGACTGTTAAACAGAGTCAATAATTTCCTCGATTCGGGATTCAACCGGTGACTTGGGACACCATAAATCTCCCAAGTGGCGACTCTGATTTCTAATAAACAAATCGTGTTTCGATTGTGCTTTAAGTGGAAAAAACTCATTTATACCCTTAGAGGTGTAGGAAAAAGGAGGTGTGATAGCTCTGACGACTCTGCTGGGGATACAAACCCAGAACTTCGGTTCAGGGTTTAAGAATTCGACCTTAGAATAATTGTTATGTTTGGCTTTATCTGATTTTCCTACATGTTTTCCTGCTAAATGTGCTAAATGCTTTACCGCTTTGATATTATTTGAACTATATATATAAACTGTGTCGAAACCCTTCTCTTCTCACCTCCAGGGATGTGCTTACTAGTTGAGACTCCCTATTCTGTTAGTGTCATACCTTGAAATAAGAAAGAGGCCGAACAAGTTACTAAGCCGGACAATCCCGCGGGTCCCCGGTATGTAGCCTCCTCCTCGACTCGAGTTGTCCGCTCGGGTACACAATCTAGAACACATACCCAGGTTTTGAACCTAGAATAACTTGACTTCATGTTGGATCCCTAGTAGGAGCGCTTATTTGCATCACGTGCATATGACTTAGGGGACTCAACATAAGGGTTGGGTCCATCTAGGACAGTTAACCTGAAATGAAAAGACCATCCTGATGCATCTTACGTGTTGCGTGTGCATTTATTTGTCTCGGACTCTCATGCTGACTGGCTTTGAATGTCTCGAAAAGTTGAAAGACAAAAGAGAAAAAGAGAAACCAGCATTGTAGAGAGTTAATTACCTATATTAGAAAAACCAATGTGCAAGTAGTGCCGAAACTCTGCCGAATTTTTGGAAAAATAAAAGAGAAAAAAAAGGAAAAGTATTTTAATTGTTTGTTTGCCAATGGAAAAGAAAAACAAAAAGAATTTTATGTTCAAATTAGTTTGTTTTATTTGTCACTGAAAAAAGAAAATATAAAAATAGTCCGATTTTTCGAAATAGTTTATTTGTCAAGAAGAGTCTTGTTTTCAAAAATAGTTAGTTTATTTGCCCGAACTACGCTGGTTTGATTCTCACACGATATGAGATACGTAGGAAACCCTCATCGGGTCCAACCATCCCTTTTAAAAAATAGCCAATTAATGTCAAAATTTTAAATTGTTGCCAAAATAAGTCGGTGACGCCATTCTTGGTAAAAATAAGCCGAATGTCCCTAAAAGGGCGCCGAAAGGCTGTTTTTGCAAGAACAGCCATCCTGAGTCATTTTTGAATGGTTTGCGAGCACAACCTTAAAATCTTCACCCGAAGTGCTGAAAGGCCGTATTTGCGAAACCAACTTTTTATTTTGAATCAAAATTTGAATGAAAAGAATGGTGTCATTTTTCCTTTAGTTCAAAATAAGTGAATAAATCACCTTAATAAATGTGCAGGATGGGCACGATTTAAAACGAGCCTTTCTCAATCATGAATAAAATTCCTTTGGAGTTGCGTCTATAGTGGAACGATCTGGGCAAAGAAGGGTAGAGCGAGGTCAACAAATATTTGAAAGGGCTTACCGGTTTATTGGAGATTGCGCCTCGGGGAGACATCATCAGAACTTTGGTCACATGTTGGGACCCGGCACACAATGTGTTCCATTTCTCAGACTTTGAGCTTACCCCGACACTAGAAGAAATAGTCGGCTACATCAGAAAAGATGAGGTTCCTTTAAGCGACAAGTACTTAGTTGCCCCGAGAACTGTAGCCGTGCATAGATTTTTAGACTCTCTGAAGATATGCAGGACGGTTCACAACACAGATCTGGCAAATGGCTTTTGCACACCACACTTCATATACCATAGATATGGCCACACCGGGGGGTTCAACAACCCGTAAAGCAAGATATGCAGTAATGGAAACCGCCAAAAATGGGAGGAGTATAGGTGCTTCGCTTTTATTGTAGTTTTTCTGGGGCTTGTGGTATTTCCAAGGAAAGACGGAAATATTGACATAAAAGTAGCGGGTCCGTCAGTACTCTAATGACTCAAGCCAAAAGCACTCTTGCGCCTATGATATTAGCCGAAATCTTCCGCGCTCTTACAGCCTGCAAAGCCGGGGGAAATTTCTTCGAGGGGTGCAATCTACTTCCTCAAATGTGGATGACCGAGCACCTGTGCCATCGTCCTCATTTCTTAAGCTATGGGTCTCCAGAGAAAACATGCATAGAAGAGTTTTATACGAGGATAAAAGAGGTCAATCTGCCTGAAGGATTCACGGGTTGGACGACATATTTCCGGTCCCTCACCGCTAGTCAAATAGAGTGGACGCTTGGATGGTTGCCTATTGATGAAGTCATATATATGCCAGCAGAAAGGCCGCACTTCCTCCTAATGGGTCTTCAGAGCATTCAGACTTATGCCCCGCATTGGGTTTTAAGGCAACTCGGATGGTGCCAAATAGTGCCAAAAGACGGCGATCTTAGTGCTCGGGTAGTTGAGATTAGCCCTAAGAGACAGTTTCCTAAAGCAAGAGTCCGCCAGATCTGGAACGAATGTCAATACTTAAAAACAGATACCTGCGTGCAGGATCGGGCCAAAAGCGAAGTGTCTCCAGGATACCTTGCTTGGTATAGGAGAGAATATGAGCACAAGAGGCCAGCTAAAAGACCTCACATCCAGGAGTTCGCCGAATCATCGCAAGAACAGTGGACCTAGTTAGCCAAAGAAAATGAATACAGAGCCAAAATAGGAGAATTGGAAAAGCGGGTCCAAGACCTTAAGTTTGAAAATAGCGTGCAAGCTGCGGCTGACGAGGGTGAGAAAAAGAAATTGGCCAAGGAGAATGAAGCCTTACGAGCCCAAATCCAAAATATGAAAATAACGGCTGAACATCATGTCATGAGTGCCAAAGATGCAAAACTTATAGAAAACCTAAGGCAAAAAGTGGATGACTACAGTTTTGACCTCAATAAAGCGGGAAGAGAATTAGCCACGGTTCAAAAATAATTGGCTTAAAATGCAGAAGAACGAGCCCGCATAGTTAAGCAGTTGAGAGAAGAACACGATAATGAGGTCACGGGATTTAGGAAAAAGGTCATTGCCGTAGAAAATAATATGATCAAACATGCAAAAGAATTCAAGGTTGAAAGAGAGCACTGCTACACAACATTAGCACAAGTAGAAATGGACCTGCAACAACTCCAGGAACAAAATCAGCAGACTTTGGAGGCCAGGGCCCAACAGATAGGGTGGCTGCTTTAGGAAAAAGGCATAATCAGGGAAAGAATACTAGTTATTGCACACTACATTATCAGGAAAAGCCAAATTTGCGAGAGCATGACTCAGACTACCTTCTTTGCCTCAGTGATGATATTCGTGAAACATATAATGAGCGACCTGGACAGACTTCAAGGGGAACATGCATATAGGCCCGCGGCGAGACCGAACGATGTTCCGCGGGCACCAGGAGCTTTAATGTATTCATGATTGTCATTGGAGTCTATATTTCCTTTTACTAGAGTTTGTCAGTTGTCTGAGTCTGTATTTTCTTTTCAAGTCAGTCTGCATTTTCATTTTGAAGTAGAATAATTGTTGGTGGAGTTTGTAGTCCTTCTTGTTATTTAGAGTCTGTTAGCTATCTTAATGCGTCAGTCTTGAGTCCTTGTAATACTTGCTATTAGTAAAAGTGAAAATTCCAAAAACATTTTGTTTCTATTTTGCATTTGTGATTCAGGCGAGGTCATGATACGTAGGCAATCTCCATAGGATCCGACCATATCCATAGGATCCGACTATAGCCATATAAAAGGCAAAAAAGAAATGAAGAGCAAGAAAAAAAAAGGAAGAAACAAGAGAGAAAAAGAAAAACAAAAGAGAAGGAAAATTCACAACAAAGAAATAATGGCAAAGCAAAAAGAAACAAAGGCAAGAAAAGAAGTCGCAGTTGGGAATAAAGAAAGTCGAGATAATGCAAGTAGCCGAGCAAATGCATAATAGAAACCGTTAACTGCCTAGGTGCATTCATTCCCCAAACGTGCGGTTATCTATTTGTTAACGCCCTAACCGCTAACAACGCTGTTGTTGATGATGAGTACATGCAAGTGGTTAAGTTGACTGGCATTCTGGAAACCCACTCATACAACTCCCGCTCTAAGAACACATAAAAAATGGTCAGCCAAGAGTTAGAAGCAAGCATTGTCGACCCGTCTTGGGAAGAAGAAGTTGCGGATGTCAATGCAATGAAAGAGGATATGTATAAACTGAAGCAACAGATGGCCGAAATGTACCAGGCATGGGCAAAGGGACACCCACTACCAGCCTATCCTGCTAACCCTGCCTATATCCCACTATTAGCTCAGCCACAAGATCCTCCCACAGTGAATTCCTCTCCGGCCTACCCTATCTACCAGCAATACTACGCAACTACTTCCCAAACACTATCACCCCCGCCGCCTAAACAAATCCCATGCCCTCCACAACCAACTACTTATGTGTTTGTGGCTCCTCCACCCGCCGCATTACACAGATATTCTAGTGAGCCCATGTTCCAAACCTAGGAAAACCACTATTACCCACCTGAACCCACCTTCAAACCTCCAGAACCATACTCCTACACTCCCCGTCTTGATATCTTAGTTGAAGAAGAGAAGCCTCCCAAAAACCCTGAGCAGGAGGAGATGATACGAAAGGTGAAAAGCTTAAAACAATTATTCAGAAATATGTAGGGCCTAGGAGGACAGGTGAGTGTGGCTTACAAGGACTTGTGCTTGTTTCCCGACGTCCAGTTGCCTGCGGGATTCAAGTTGCCCAAGTTTGATCTCTATGATGGACATGGTGACCCGGTAGCCCACCTGAGGGGATTTTATAGTAAGATGAGATATGCTGGGGGAAGGTATGAGTTATTAATGGCGTACTTTAGTCAAAGTCTCAGTGGTGCTGCTTTGCAACGGTACACGCGACAAGATCATGCTCGATGGTACACCTGGGATGATTTGGCCCAAGCATCTGTATGCTATTTTCAATATAATCTCAAAATTGTCCCTGACCGTTTATCACTGACCAAAATTGAGAAGAAGCCCTGGGAAAGCTTCAGAGAGTACAGTTTTCGATGGAGAGAACAGGCCGCAAGATTTGATCCTCCAATGAAGGAAAGCTAGATGGTCGATTATTTTCTGCAGGCTTTGGAGCCTACCTACTCTGGTCATCTGATGTCGACCGTTGGAAAAACGTTTAATGAGGTAGTGAAAATGGGAAGTATGGTGGAAGTGGGTCTCAAGTCCAACAAAATTATGAGCTTCTCGGCGATTAAAGCAACTACCCAGGCTATCTAGAGCAGCATTGGAGGGTTATTGGGAAAGAAGAAGAAGGAAGATGTTAGAGTAGCGGAATCAAGAGCTTAGTCCAGGGGTCCATCAACATATTATCACCAACCACGACCCCATCCCCAAACCTACCCACACACCCCATATGGCCCACCGCAATACTACTATCCACCTCCCGCCCCCATTTCTCTGTCCACCATGCCCAAACATACCCCCAACCTCCGGCGCCATGGCGTGCACCTACCCCACAAAATACTTACCATACACAAAATACCTACCCACCTCCGAGAGCCTACAGAAACCCCACTAAACCCGATTTTCGACACAACCCTGTTTCTAAAAATGATATGCTGCAGAAGAAGAAAACTTTCACTCCGTTGGGAGAATCTTACACCAGCTTATACCACAGATTGAGACAATTGGGCATGTTAAGTCCGATTGAACCCAAAGTGCCAAATCCTCCCCCAAGGAACCTGGACCACTCGGTGAGTTGCGAGTACTGCTCAGGTGCCTCGGGGCATGATACAGAGAAATGCTGGCATTTGAAAACGACCATCCAGGAGCTCATTGATACCCGCCGAATTGAGGTGCAGGCCCCAGAGACGCCTAACATCACTCAGAATCCATTGCCAACCCATCATGAGACTCATATGATTGAGTTAGTGCAAAAAGGAGAATATAAGAAGCCTTCACAAACCGTGATGATGATCAAGGCCAGTGAGGACAGGTCAAATGAGAAACCATCCAGTGGGAGAGAATTGATCAAGGTAGAAAAGACAGTGAGAGAACCAGTGGTGGTGATAAAGAAGGAGCCTTTGAGCAGTGATGCAGTAAAATAAGAACCAGTTAAAGTGATGGTACCGGGAGCAGTTGTCAAGCCCGTTGTAATCGTGAAAGGGGCTCACACAGAGCCGGTTATTATTAAGACAGTGACTCCGCTACCAATAGTCAGTGAAAAGGCCGTCCCATGGAACTACGGCTGAGTGACTATGACGTACAAAGGGAAAGAAGTTAAAGAAGAAGTTTGTGAAACCCATGGGCTTACTCGTTCAGGGAGATGCTTTGTCCCTGAGGAACTGAGAAAAGCTAAGACAGCCAAAGATAATCCAACACCAGTAAAAAGGCCGTAACTGAAGAAGAAGCAGAAAAATTCTTGAAAAAGATGAAGGCACAAGATTATTCCATTGTAGAACAGTTGAAAAAGACTCCGGCACAGATCTCATTGCTATCTTTATTGATCCATTCGGACGAGCACCGCCGGTCGTTGATGAAGATTCTAAATGAAGCCCATGTTCCTGATAAGATCTCTGTAAATCATCTGGAGAAAATAGCAAATACGATTTTCGAAGTCAACAGGGTTACATTTTCTGATGATGTGCTGCCTTTGGAGGGCACTGAGCATAATAGAGCGCTCTACCTCACGGTGAGATGTGAAGACTCAGTGGTCACTCGGGTGCTGATTGAAAACGGGTCCAGTGCAAACATCTTCCCTCTCTCTACCCTGGAAAAGTTAAAAGTGGACAGTGAAAGGATCCACAATAATAGCATTTGCGTGCGGGGATTTGATGGAGGAGGAAAGGACACAGTCGGGGATATTGTGTTGGAACTGACGATAGGACTAGTTGAATTTACTATGGAGTTCTAGGTGCTCGATGTGGCTGTTTCTTACAATCTCTTGCTAGGCCGGCCTTGGATTCATGCAGCAAAAGCAGTGCTGTCTACCTTGCATCAGATGGTCAAATTCGAGTGGGATCAGCAGGAAATTATGGTGCATGAGGAAGATAGTTTGTGTAATACCATTATGCCTTTCGACGAAGCTGAGGATGACAAAGGTCCATGGGTTTTCCAAGTCTTGGACACAATATTGGTTGCAAAGATCCTAGAAGGAGAGTGTATTCCTATGCCCAGAGTAGCTGTTGCATCTGTTATGGTGGCTTCGAAAATGATAAAGAATGGATTCTTACATAGAAAGGTCTTGGCTGCTTCCTTGCAAGGCATCACACAATCAGTATCCCTTCCTGGAAACCTGGATACTTTTGGTTTAGGCTTCAAGCCCATGGTTGCTGACATAAGGTGAGCTAAAAGGATGAAAAAGAGAGCATGGACCCTTCCAAAACCTATCCCCCGCCTTTCCCGTTCCTTTGTCCGGCCTGGTATTAAGAGGCGCCCAACAACGGTAATGCCTAATTTTGTAGTGGTGGAACCCGACAAGGATCTAATTAAGAGGTTTGAGAAGCTGTTTGACGAGGTGAATGTGGTGGAGGCGGGAGAAGGTCCGAGCAAGGCAGATGTGCAGTTCGTGGGTCCCCATGCAAAGCTTAATAATTTGGAAGCTACTCCTCTTCCTACCCGGAGGGAGTCTTGGTAGTTAGTTTTGATTTTCCTTTCAGTTTAATCTGGGTTATTTCAAATTTCGTAATTCGGATGCTATGTTCCGTCTGTTTGGACGAGTTAAACCTTATTATCTTATAATTTTAATGAAATGCAATTTCCTTCCTTTTTCATTCCTGATAGCCTTTATTTTGTCTTTCTTTCTTTCTTGTACAGTCCCTTTTATGCTTGTTTCACTGATGTGTCATGCATGAGGAGTCTTCGGCCTAGTCTTGATTACCAATCTAACTCTGAAATAATAATACAAGAAATTGAGTGTGATGAAGAGGTAGAATATGATGAGGAGGAGGCCTTTGAAGAAATCAATAAAGAATTAAGCCAATTTGAAGAAAAACCCAAACCTAATCTGAATGACACAGAGGCAATCAATTTAGGGGATCAGGAGAATGTACGTGAAACAAAAATAAGTGTCCATTTGGAACCTCTGCTCAGAGAAGAGATAATCAAAGCGTTGTTTGAGTACAAAGATGTTTTTGCGTGGTCATATGACGATATGCCAGGTTTAAGCACCGATTTAGTGGTCCATAAATTGCCCACCGACCCAGCATGCCCTCTTGTCAAGCAGAAGATGAGGAAATTTAAAACACATATCAGTGTGAAAATCAAAGAAGAGGTCACCAAGCAGTTTAATGCGAAGGTCATCCGGGTCACGCGGTATCCCACCTGGTTAGCTAATGTTGTGCCTGTGCCCAAGAAAGATGGAAAGACCAGGGAGTGCGTTAATTACCGTGACCTCAATAAGGCGAGTCCAAAAGACAACTTTCCATTGCCAAACATCCACATATTGATTGACAATTGTGACAAACATGAGATTGGTTCCTTCATGGATTGTTATGCGGGCTATCACCAGATTTTGATGGATGAGGAGGATGCGAAAAAGACGGCATTCATCACGCCGTGGGGAATGTATTGTTATAGGGTAATACCATTTGGGTTGAAGAACGCAGAGGAAACATACATGAGGGCGATGACCACCATGTTCCATGACATGATACATCGAGAAATTGAAGTCTATGTAGACGACATGATCATAAAGTCGAGGAAGCAATGTGACCATGTCAAGGACATGAGGAAGTTTTTCCAGAGGCTCCGCAGGTATAACCTCAAACTTAATCCAGCGAAGTGTGCATTTGGAGTTCCGTCTGGGAAGTTGTTGGGGTTCGTGGTAAGTCGACGCGGTATTGAGCTAGACCCGTCCAATATCAAAGCCATTCAGGAGCTACCACCGCCAGGGAACAAGAAAGAGGTGATGAGTTTGCTTGGCAGGTTGAATTATATTAGCAGGTTCATTGCCCAACTCACAACGACTTGTGAGCCCATCTTTAAGCTACTAAAAAAGGATACTGCGGTCCGATGGACGGATGAATGTCAGGCAGCATTCAACAAGATTAAAGAGTATTTGGCCAGTCCACCTGTGTTAGTCCCGCCGGAGCCAGGAAGACCCTTGATCCTTTATCTGACAGTTTTGGATAACTCTTTCGGTTGTGTACTGGGGCAGCAAGACATCACAGGGAAGAAAGAGAGGGGCGATTTACTATCTCAGCAAGAAGTTCACATCTTACGAGATGAAATACACTCAACTTGAGAGGACATGTTGTACCTTAACCTGGGTAGCGCAGAAGTTGAAACATTACTTGTCATCATATACCACCTATCTCATCTCTCGGTTGGACCCGTTGAAGTATATTTTTCAGAAGCCCATGCCCACAGGGAGGCTTGCGAAGTGGAAAATCTTGCTTACAGAGTTCGATATTGTCTATGTGACCCGGACTACAATGAGAGCACAAGCGTTGGCTAATCATCTAGCCGAGAATCTAGTCAATGAAGAATATGAACCTTTGGAGACGTACTTCCCTGATGAAGGGGTAATGTATGTTGATAAATCAGAACAGGCCGAGAAGTCGGGATGGAAATTGTTCTTTGATGGGGCTCCCAACACTAAAGGCGTCGGGAGAGGAGCAGTCCTTATTTCTGAGACAGGGCAACACTACCCTATTACGGCTCAACTTCGTTTCTATTGCACTAATAACATGGTTGAATATGAGGCGTGTATTTTGGGTTTGAGGTTGGCAATAGACATGGGCGTCCAGGAGATCTTGGTCATGGGTGACTCGGATCTTCTGGTACACCAGATTCAGGGAGAATGGGATACATGAGACTTAAAGTTCATACCGTACCGACAATGTTTGCATGAACTTTGTCAATGGTTTCAGTCGATAGATTTCAGGCACATCCCAAGGATACATAATGATGTTGCCGACGCTTTGGCTACGTTGGCGTCAATGTTGCATCATCCAGATAAGGCTTATGTGGACCCGTTGCAGATTCAGGTCCGAGATCAGCATGCCTATTGTAACATGGTCGAAGAAGACCTTGATGGTAAGCCGTGGTTCCATGATATCAAACAATACCTCAAGATGGGAGTATATCCAGCACAGACCACAGGAGATCAAAAGAGAGAAATTCGACTCTTGGCAAGCAGATTTTTCTTTAGTGGAGGAGTGTTGTACAAAAGAACTCCAGATCTTGTCTTATTGAGATGCATGGATGCTAAGCAGGCTACAATTATCATGATCGAGGTACACGTGAGAGATTGTGGACCTCATATGAGTGGATATGTATTAGCAAAGAAGATTATTCGAGCATGTTATTATTGGCTTACTATGGAACGGGATTGTATCCGTTTCATGCGCAAGTGTCATCAATGCCAGGTACATGGAGATTTGATTCATTCTCCACCATCTGAATTGCATACAATGTCGGCACCATGGCCCTTCGTTACTTAGGGAATGGATGTCATTGGGCCGATCGAGCCAGCAACGTCAAATGGACACAGGTTTATTCTGGTAGCCATTGATTATTTCACTAAGTGGGTTGAGTTTAAAACTTTCAAATTGTGACCAAAAAGGCAGTGGTCGATTTCGTGCATTCAAATATCATCCGTCGATTCGGAATCCCGAAGGTAATCATCACGGACAACGGAGCCAATCTCAACAGCCATCTGATGGAGGAGACATGTCAGTAGTTTAAGATCACGCACCGCAATTCCACCCCATATCGTCCTAAGGTAAATGGAGCGGTCGAAGCAGCTAATAAGAACATCAAGAAAATACTTCGGAAAATGGTGGAAGGATCTAGGCAGTGGCATGAGAAGTCTCCTTTTGCCCTGTTAGGATACGCACTACTGTTCGCACTTCAGTAGGGGCGACTCCTTATTCATTGGTATACAGTACGGAGGCAGTAATACCCGCAGAGGTTGGAATACCATCCCTTCGGATTATCGCCGAGGCGGAAATTGACGATGTTGAATGGGTCAAAGCCTGCTTGGAACAATTGAGTTTGATTGATGAAAAGAGATTGTCAGTGGTATGCCACGGACAATTGTACCAACAGAGAATGGCAAGAGCATATAACAAGAAAGTGCGTCCGCGGAAGTTTGAAGTTGGGCAATTGGTGTTGAGGCGTATCTTACCTCATTAGGCTGAAGCAAAAGGAAAGTTCGCCCCAAACTGGCAGGGGCCATTTGTTGTAACCTGAGTGTTGTCCAATGGCGCATTATATTTGACAGATGTGTAAGGAAAATGTGCTGAAATGACTGTGAGCACGTGATTTTTGCCCTATATATGAGTTATTCCCACAAAATTCAATCAAAAATTTTTTCTTTATTTTTACAATTTCTGTGAGTTTTGTGTTAATTGTTTGCATGTTATTTGTGCATGTTAAGTCAAATAAAAATACAAAAAATATACATTTGCATTTAGGAATTCGATTTCATATTTTAGTATTAAGTAGGTATTAATTCGTGTTATAACAATTCAAAGAAAATTCCAAAAATAGTTCTTAGGCAATTTTAATTGATAAATATTACATTCAACTTTGAATAGTGATATTAAATAATTTTAGAAGTTAAATAGTTTAATTAGGTTTTATTTTAATTTTTACAAAATCAGAAAAATAATAGGCAAAATAAAAATACAAAATATAAAAATAAAATACAAAAAGCAAATGAAAATAATAATATAAAAATATAAACAAAAAGGAAATAAATAAAAAGGAATAAAATGAGCTGTGTTACAGCCCAATTAAAGCCACCCATTCCCAGCCCAAAATACCATGCCCCAGGCCCAAGCATCAAAACACCCGATCCAGCCATAACCCAAAACAACGCCGTTTTGGCGTCGTTAATCTCAGCCGTTAAATCATTTTAATCCAATGGCCAGTAGGAGATACGACATTTAAATGAAATAAAACATTACAAACAAAAATCAACCCTAAAGAGTCTCCTTCCCTCCCTCGTTCACTTCACCAAACGCCACAGATCATCACCCCGCCGCCCGCCAGAATTCGCTCACGGCGGCGGCGGGTCTCCGTTTCCCGTCAAACCAACACCAAAACATTCCCCGTTCCCTTCTCTATTCAAATCACCAACTATCTCTCCCCAAATTCCACCACAGCTTTCAAAATCTTCAAAACCCTAGCGCCGCCACCACCGTTTACGGCGCCGCCACCATCCCAAATCACCCAAAAACTCACAACCCCATATCTTCTTGACGACCTTGATACAAACCCGCCTTCAATTCCTCTTGAGTTTCACCGGAAGCCGTCCAGCAAGTGTCTCTACCGACGAAGAATCAAGATTTAATCGTATATTTAGTTCGAGCCCGGTCAGTTAGGTATCTTTCTTATGCTTTCAACTCTGCTTGTATTTTTCTTTATCTTTTGCCTCCTATTGTTTTCATTAGACTGATTACTTCGTTTTCTCTTTCTTTGTTTTTTTTAGCTTTTAGTTTTTAAAAACAGAATCGAAATTAGGGCATTATGGTTCTTCTCTCTATTTTCTCTGATTGCTCGGTTATGCTTTAGATTAGGGCGTTAAGACTTCTATTAGAAATGGATAATTTTCTGTTAGGATTTTGTTTCACTATTAATTCTCGACAATTTTATTCATGTGCTGAAAATATAGCCTAGTCCTTCAAGTTTTTTTAATTGATTCTGCAGATGAATTTTCTGATTTTACCATTGCTGTTTTGATTATTATAAGAGTTTCTGAATTTTAATTTTAGTTTGATTCTGTTAAAATTTTGTTCTTTAGTATTGATAATAGCTGATTAGTATATTTGGGGTTAAATCGTTAATTGATGTAAATAAAACCTTAGTTTTAGTCTTAGTTTTAATCTTCTAATAATCTCTGTGTTAATCGAGAATTGGTTATAGCTGATTTCAGGGTAGTTAACAGTTGAGGGCAGTAAATTAGACAATTTAGGGTTTGGGATTTATTTGAGGTAAGATTGGTAATTTTGAAGAGGAAGTGAGGGTATTGTTGGAATTTTGAAATAGGATAGTGGTAATTTCAGCCTAGTTTCAGGGGTATTATAGGCATTGAAAAGGGCATTTTAATCAAAATTAGTAATTTTAGAATACGAGGGTAGAATAGGAATTCCAAAGGAAAAGGAATATGGTAGATGTAACTAAAACCTTCTAGATTGGGCTTTAGTGTAAGTTTAAATAAAAAAGGTGTAGTAATTTGTTTAACAAGTCAAAAAAGGGGACTAATCTGAAAATACTAAAAATTAAATTTTCCTCCAATTTTAATTCTATAAATAAGCAGTTTCTGCCTTAAATCAGAAGTTTTTTACCCTAAAAAATCCACAAAAAATATCTACATAGTTCCAGATCTGAAATTAGTATTTCAGATCTCAATCTCTTCTTCCAGATCTGAAATTGCTTCCAAAAAATCCAAAAACAACTAAAAATCAATAGAAAAATTCAAATTAGCTACTGATCCATTGAAATACTCAACTTAGTTTCAAATTTAGTTAGTTTTGAATAAGTTTGGATCCGATTGAGTTTGATTTGGAATAATTTTCGTTCTGCTGAAAATTTTTCAAAGTTTTTCTGGGCTGTTTGAACTTAATCTGGAATTGCTGTTGATTCCTGTCTACTGCTGTTGCTAGAACTGTCTACTGCTGATTTTTTCTGTTTCCTGTTTCCAGGTATCTATCCGAATCTAGCCTCCTGTGCATCTTCAATTGAAAAATAAATGATGAAATGAAGTTGTGATGTAACTTTGCTGTAGTCTCCTTTCGTTTCAAACAATTGTATTGTAAATTTTTTAGGATATATTTTGTTTTGTAATAAAACAGGACTGAATTGGACTAGACTGTTTTTTAAGAACATTTAAACATTTCAAATTAAATGTGAGTCATTTTTTTTTACATTTGAATGTTGAGTGAGAACTAGATCTATGTTGCTGTTTCAGAATTTTGGGATAAAAAAATAGTACAGTTGTAGGTTTTCAATAGCTGTACACTAAAAAATGAATTTGTTCTGTAAAGGCTAGTAATATTGAATGAATTAATTGATGTTTTGTTCTACTAGTAGAATTAGCTATGTCCATTTCCAAAAGCTGCTGGTGTAATTGTGATGGCAAAATTATTAGTTTAGATACAGTAGATTCAATAATTGCTAACATAGCTCTTTCAATTGTTTAGATAGTTACTTGTTTAGCGTAATGGCCTATTACAGTCCTAATCAACTCTACTTGGCGTAAATTTGGTAGTACATTAATAGATATTGAGTTGCAATTAAATTTAGGCCCAAAAGAAGTTATCAATGACTTGCGAGGGATTTAGTATAGTTTTGGTATTGAGTTCGAAATATCGGTATTCATTCTTTTAAAAGTATACAAATCCAGATTTTAAACGAAAATTTCAGATTTAAAAAAAAAATAGTTGTAAATTGAAATGCTTGGTATTTTGTTCCAACTCAATGTATGAGTCAAGTTGTTAATCTAGTGTTTGTTAAAGTGTAATTACTGCATTTGATTTCAAAATTTCATTTAGAAATGGACTGTCAATTTTATTTGTAAATTGGGCTGAATATAAAAAGGGGACCCAAAAATATTATCGAAAATATTAAATAAAGATCAAAGATCACAAGTACAATAGTATCATAAAATAAATAATTAGGAACATGGAATATTAATCCGTAAATATAAAATTGGATGTTGAGTTAGGTAGCAAGTTTAAGCTAAAAGGTTTTACCCTTTTGTTTAAACTCGGACTTGAATTCGAGACTCGAATTTATATTTCATGAATTAATTGACCTTTAGAGACAAAACAAAAATAGAAAATCTAGATACTCTAGTTTGGCCTTAATAAATAAATGAGACGAGCCTCGCCAAATAAAAATACACAATTGCGGGGCCCTCAATAATTGTTTAATAAAATACTTAGAAATTCAGGACGGGCTGTTTAGCGAATTTCACGGCTTTCCCAAAAGATAACAATTCGTTAGTCGCTTTAGACGCGTTTTAATGAAATTACTTTCTTAAGCACGGGTGCATATTTATGTGACCCAAATCCAAATCTCAACAAAGTCGAAATGTGTTAAAAGCCACGGGCGTACTGGTACGGCGTGGTTCGAGATACATTTTCACGATGTTGCAATTCTTGTAAAATAAATAATAAATATAATAAAAGCGGGTGATTAATAAAAGGCACATAAAAGTAGAACATGTATTAAAATCAGATAAAATCAAATATAACAGTTAAGCGACCGTGCTAGAACCACGAAATCCGGGAATGCCTAACACCTTCTCCCGGGTTAACCGAATTCCTTATCCGGATTTCTGGTTCGCAGACTGTTAACAGAGTCATATTTTCCTCGGTTCGGGATTCAACCGGTGACTTGGGACACCATTAATCTCCCAAGTGGCGACTCTGAATAGATAATAACAAATCCCGTTCCGACTGTCCTTTAATTAGAAAAAACTCCTTTATTACGCCCTTCGCGGGGTGTATCGTAAAAAGGAGGTGTGACAGCTCTAGCGACTCTGCTGGGGATAAGAAACCCAGAACTTCGGTTCAGGGTTTAAGAACTCGAGCTCAGAATAATTGTTGTATTTTTTTATATCTGATTTCCCTATATGTTCATTATTAATGTGCTAAATGTTTACCGCTTTGATATTATTTGAATTGTATATAAAACTGTGCCGAAAACCCTTCTTTTCTCACCTCCGGGGATGTGCTTATTGGTTGAGACTCCCTATTCTGTTAGTGTCAATTCCCTCAAATAAGAATGAGGCCGGACAAGTTACTAAGCCGGATGGCCTTTTGGTTCCCGGTACGTAGCCCCTCCTCGACCCGAGTTGTCCGCTCGGGTACACAGTCTAGAACATATAACCAAGTTTTGAACTTAGAATAGGGACGTTTATTTGCATCACGTATGACTTAGGGGACTCAACATAGGGGTTGGGTCTGTCTAGGATAGGTATCCCGATATGAAAAGACCATCCTGCATTTTACGTGTTGCATTTATTTGTCTCGGGCCGTCATGTTGACCGATTTTTCTTTAAAAAAAAAGAAGAGTAGAAATTTTTGTGAAATTGAGAAAAAGAGAAAAGAGAAAATGGTAATTGTTTGATTTTAGAAAAACCAATACCCAAATATTGTCGAAACTCTGCCGAAATTTTGAAAAGGGGTTGAAAATAAATTTTCGATTTTTATTTTAGCTAAAACAAAAGAAAATATAAAAAGAGTTTTTTTAGGGTTATTGCAAATAGATAAAAAATTGTTATCAAAATATATGGTTCGTAAAATTGAAAATGAAATTTTTGCTATTTTGGTTACTTGATTTTTGCCGAAAATTAAAAATGGTTTGTTTTAAAATAGCTTGACTGAACTACGTTGGTTTGATTCTCGCCACAGTGAGATACGTAGGCAACCCTTAACTGGTCCAACCACACCTTTTTGCAAAAAATATCCTGAAAATGTCAAAATTTTGACTTTTGTTGTCATAAATAAATTAAGTGATGTCGTTTTGTCAAAATAGCCGAATGTCCCCAAAAGGGTGTCGAAAGGCTGTTTTTGAAAATGACCACTTTTGAATCATTTCCTAACAGTTAGCGAACACAGCCTTAAAATCTTCTCTTGGAAGTGCTGAAAGGCCGTATTG
>MU708366.1:5812-18015 GCA_026770625.1 Nicotiana glauca
AATTCCTTACCTAGGATTTCTAGTTCGCAGACTGTAACAGAGTCAAACCTTCCTCGGTTCGGGATTAATTCGGTGACTTGAGACACCATTATATTCTCAAGTGGCGACTCTAAAAATTTTAAATAACCAATCCCGTTCCGACCGTCCTTTAATTGGAAAAACTCTTTTTATGCTTATATATATATATCCCCTTTCGCCAGGGTGTAAAGCGCCGTAAAAAAGAGGTGTGACAAGACTTCTAAAAGTTTCTTTTCTTTTAATTGGAACTTTGGGAATTTTAAAAGTAAAAGAAATATTTTTATTTGAATTTTCATTTATTTCTCTTTTATTCTAAACACGAAAGAAAATATTTTTTTTTTGAATTTTGAAAGTTGCCTCTTAAATTTCGGAAGAGGGACTTTTACGAAAATATTTTGAATTTTTTTATTGGGCAAATATATTTTTCGGACTCAATTTTCAAAATTTGCATTTTTTTATATATTGTTTATTTATAAAAGAAAGACATCAGAGGTGTATCTTATTAATTTATTTAGACTTAAAAGGAAAAAGTAGCTATTTTTTAAAATTTTCTTTAAGCAAACAAAGACTCGGTTTTGCAGATACGGCCTTTCAGCACTTCCGGGAGGGAGATTTTAAGGTTGTACCTGCCAACCGTTTAAAATGACTCAGGGTGGTTGTTCTTGCAAAAAAAATAGCCTTCCGGCGTCCCTTTGGGGACATTCGGCTTATTTTAAAATAAGAATAGCATCACCCGACTTATTTTGAGAAAAATTAAAATTTTGACATTTTTTGGGCTATTTTTGCAAAAGGGAGGTTGGACCCGATGAGGGTTGCCTGCGTATCTCACAACCGGTGAGAATCAAACCAGCGTAGTTGGGGCAAATTTGGGAATTGAGTAAACTAACTCTTTTTTTTTGTATAAAATTTAGACCACTGAGCTTTAAGGCCAAAAAAAAATTATTGAATTTTTATTTTTTATTTTTTTTTCTTCTTTTTGTTTGAATTTTCTAAAAATGCTTTAAAAGAAGAAAGGGAATTCTTCTTTTTTTTTTTTTTTGAATTTTGATTTTGATTTTATTTTAGAAAGAAAGACTTCTAAAAATTCCTTTGCTTTAGATTTGAACCTTGGGAATTTCAAAAATAAAAAGAAAATTGTTTTCTCTTTTCTAAGGAAGAAAGAAAATATTTTCGGATTTTGGATGTAACCTTTTAATTTTCAAAAGAGGGACTTTTAAAGGAAAATATCTTGAATTTCTGATCTTTTATTTATTTACAAAAGTACTTCTAAAAAAAAAAGCAAAATATTTTTTGGACTTCAATTTTTTTTTTCAAAATTTTTATTGACATTTACAATAGAAAAACTTCTAGACAAGAGAAGAAAATTTTTTGATTTTTGTTTCTTATTTTTTTTTAAAACACTTCAAAAATGAAGGAAACCAGTATTTTGGATTTTGATTTTTATTGATTTCATGAAAAATATTAGTAAGAAGGAAACCATTTTTTTTTAAGTTTAAAAACTACTTTTACCTTCTTTTTTTTGAATGTTCTAAGGAAAGATTTTTAAAGACGGAACTAAATGAAAATATTTTTGGATTTTTTTGAAAATTGGGGTCGGAACCGATGAGGTTTGCCTACGTATCTCACATCCGGTGAGAATCAGACCCGCGTAGTTCGGGAGGATTTGCCAAAAATCAAAAATATTTTGAACAACAATTTTTTTTTATTTTTTATATATTTTCCTTCTTCATTTTTCAAAATCCAGCAGCATTTCGGTACTATTTGGGCATTGGATTTTTTCAGAACAAATGGTTATCCTCACTTAGTTCCAACACTGTCATTTTTCTCAATTTTCTCTTATTATATACAAGCCGGTCAACATGCAAAGCTGAGCAAATAAATGCGCAAGTAGCACGTAAGATGCATCAGGATGGTCATTTTCATTTCAGGTCACCTATCCAAGACCAACCCAACCCTCGTGTTGAGTCTCCTAAGTCAAATGTACATGATGCAAACAAATGTTCCTACTAGGTATCCGGCGTGAGTTTTTGTTCTTCTAGGTTTAAACCCTAGGTTTATTGGTCTAGACCTAGCTTACCCGAGCGGACAACTAGAGCCGAGGGGGAGGCAGCGTATCGGGGATACAGAAGCTCCGCCGGCTTAGCAATTTATCCAAACCTCGTTCTAAATTGGGAAAGACTCTAAACAGAAGAGAAGCTACACGAAGTGCACCCTTCTCCATGATGTAGAAGACTCAGAGAGAGGAAGGGATTTGCGACATGTTATATATACAATTTCAACAAATATCAAAGTGGTAAAACATTTAGCACATATAGAATGGACCATGTAGAAAAATTAGATAAAGCCAAATATAACAATTATACTAAGCTTGAATTCTTGAACCCTGAACCAGAGATTCTGGGTTCGATCCCCAGCAGAGTCGCCAGAGCTGCACACCTCCTTTTTACACACCTACCCCGAAGGATAATGTATAAGGGAGTTTTTCCATTTAAAGTGATATTATTCGAAATGGAATTATTTATTTGATTTTTAGAGTCGCCACTTGGGATAGGATTGGCTTTTGGTGTCCCAAGTCACCGGTTTAGCTTGAATCCTAAATCGAGAAAAATTTTGACTTCCCAGTTGGAATGTGCGAACCAGAAATTTTGAATAAGGAATTCTGTTGACCCGAGGGAAGGTGTTAGGCACCCCCGGATCCCGTGGTTCTAGCACGGTCACTTAAATTATTATAAATGGCTAAAATCTAATTTTTAAATATGTCATTCTACAGTACAATTTTAGAATTATTTACCGCTTTTAGTTAAATTTTTTAAGAAAGTGAACGTCGTTTAAAAACGTATTTTTGGATCACGTCACATGAAATGCACCTAGATCCTCGACACATTCTTATTCAACGTTTTGGAATTTGGATTTGGGTCGCATGAAATGCACACCCGTATTTAGGAAGGTAAAATTATTAAAAGCGCGCCTAAAGCGACTAACGTGTTATTATCTTTGCGGGAGGCCGTGAAAATGCACTAAATGGCACGTCCTGAATTCTAAGTATTTTAATATAAGTATTTAAAGAGGGCCCCGCAATTTATACATTTTGTTTGGCGGGACGCATATCGTTTTATTATTTAAAGGCCAACCTAAAGCAAACTACGATTTTTTATTTAATTTGTCTCTAAAGGGCCCTAATTAATTAATATTATTAATGCTAGTATTTAGAATTAATCAAGGAATTTGGACCTCGAGTTCAAGTCCACGCTTGAACAAGAGGGCAACCTCTTAATTCAAGTATGCTACTTAACTAGAAGGCCCAAAACCATGTTACCAAGTTAATCTTATGATTTTAATATGAATTCCCACCTTCAGCATTTCCTGGGCTTCAACAATTGCCCCAATCCCTGTAACATAAAGTTGCCCGGCAATTTGGACTTTATTAATGTCTAGTCCGATAAAAAATAAGCTGGGTTTTCCCGTTGAGGAGCTAGACCAAATGTTGGGCCCAGTCTTGGGCCTGGGTGCGAGTCCAAATGAAGATGGGTAAGCTTGGAACTTAGGCCTTGCATCATCAATGCTGATGCCCAAGTCAAATGGCACGGGTTCTTAGCCCTGGGCCTATAGACGAGCCCAAACAGAATCACTGAAACGGTTCCAGCGGTTAAATTCGTTGATTGAGATAACAAATAAAGGAGAATGCCAAATCCAATCCAAGTATCAATTTAATTCTAAATCTGCTACCCAATCTAATTTGACAAAACGTTACAAACATTTAGAGGGCCTAATGACTGGATTAATGCAACTAAACTCAGAAGTTGGAAAATTCATTATTTAATTTCAAAAATCACTTTTAACTATTCGAACTAATGACAGGGCCAATTCTACTAACACTTAATACGGGCATTGAATTTAAATCAATAATCTATTCTGCGCAACAATCTCAAAATGATAAAACAAAACCAGTCCAATCAATTGATCGTGCTCCTGTTATTATACACGAGCCACTGCCTGTTAGGGCCTATAGAATTGGTTTTTAACATCCTGAAGCTGAAAGTTAACAATGACTTAAACAAGTCATGAATGAATAACTAACCTCAATTATACTAGATCTAAGTTAAGAGTCATACAAATATATAAGTCCATACAATCCAGTGTTCATATGAGTACAAATCCAAAACAAGACTAAACTATACTAGACAAAACATATATCAATGGCACCTATCCAACTATAGACATACAACAATCCAAATAAGCATGTATCGGGAGGCAAAACTTGTAACTATGCTTTATATCACTTACAGTTTAAAGGCTACATCAAGGTAAATTTGAGATATATACCTGGATTTGAATGAACAGAAAAATAGGAGTAAGTCACACAGTGTTAGACAGCAATCAACAGCTCAAATCAGCAGCAAACAAAACCAATTTTAGGCCCAAATCAACACCACAATGCCCAGGAAGGAATAACAGGGAAGCAACACCAACAAATCAACAAAAACACACTTGTTTGAACTCAAATTTACTCGAAATTGAACCAGGAACACTTTTGAAAACTTCAGCAACCAGAAACTAAGCTAGAAGATGCAAATCAACTACCAAAATTCGAAATTAACCTACGTATCCCAATAGAACAGTAATTTTTTGGAGTTTTGTCATTGTTTTTGCTTTTTGGTTTTGGTTTTTTGAAGAAACTAAAGTCTAAGAGGAAATTTCTGCATTGTAGGAGTTCAGATCTGGATACTTGAATTTAAAATTCAAATTTCAGATGCTACACTTGCAGAAAACCTTTTTTGGGGGGGAACTTTAGGTGCTGAAACTTTGGGAAATTTTTCAGGTTTCAAAACTTGTAAAAGAAGGTAAGGGGGGTGTCTTTTATAGGCAGAAAATCAAGGGAAATCATCTAGATTGCATTACCCATTTTTTCCCTCTTTTATTTTCAGTTTTTATACATTAGTTCCTAAACTTTTGGCTTGTTTCCCAAGTTACTGCACTAAAACTACTGAAATTCTCATTAGACTCTCCTCTAGAAAGTTCTAGGGAGTTCTATTCAGTTTCTACATGATTCTTTCTCTTTGAAATGCCCAACTTACCCTTTTATCAACTGAAATTACCAAATCAACCAAGCTAACTCTAAAAACTAGTTAACCCTAGTTCAAACTAACCAAGGTGATGTAACTACCCGGCCGGTCACTTTTGGAATTCACGCCCCAATCCCCCATTAACTGATTCCCCTAAGTTCATTTCTGCTATTTTGGTTTGCCGGGACGTTCGGTGTTAGGATTCGGAGTGTTTTGGGATACTTAGTCCCTAAATGAGAGCTTAAGAGTTGAAAAATGGTTCGTATTCAAAACAGTGTGAAGACAACCTCGGAATGGAAATATGATGGTTCCGTTAGCTCCGTTAGGTGATGCCGGGGTTGGGAGCCTGTTCGGAATGTATTTTGGAGGTTCATAGCTCACTTAGGCTTGAAATGCCGAAGTTCGAATTTTTGAAGTTTTCGGTCCGATAGCGAGTTTTTGATCCGAGGGTCGGATTTGGATTTCGGAAGTTGCTATAGCTCCATCATGTCATTTGGGATGTGTGTGCAAAATTTCAGGTCATTCGGACGAGGTTTGGTTAGGTTTTTTATCGAAAGCGCACTTTGATAGAATTTGAAGTTCTTAGGCTTGAATCCTTTATTTAATCGGGTTTTCGGTGTTGTTTGAGATATTTTGAGGATTGGTACAAGTTCGAATGAGGTATCAGGTGGTATTGGTGCTTTTGGTTGAAGTTCCGGGGGCCTCGGGATGATTTCGGATGGTTAACGGGGTAAATTTCCAAGTTTGTTGTAGCTGCTATCTTTTTCTTCTGGTATTTCTACTTCTGTGGCTTGGGAACCGTAGAAGCGGTAGTGCTTCCGCAGAAGCGGATCCGCTTCTGCGAGATAGGAACCGTAGAAGCAGAATCTAAAATTTTAAATGAAATCGCAGAAGCGGCCAGTGGTTCGCTTAAACGGGACCGTAGAAGCAGTCCCTTGTCCGCGAAAGCGAAAACAACTGTGCAGAAATAGAAAATTCGAGGGTTTAATTTCATAAGTTTGAAAACTCAATTTGAGCAAGGGAGAAGCCGATTTCGAGTGGAGTTTGAAGAGAAAATCATTGGGTAACGTTTCTTTGATCCCTTTCTATTATATTTCATCATTATATAGCTAAATACATCATTGGAATTCGAATTTAGGATCAAAACTTGGTAAATTTGGGGTAAAACTTCATAGACCAAACTATTGGATTTTGAGGGGGAATTTGACCTCTGATTTGGGAGATTTTTATATGGTTAGACTCGTGAGAGTACAAGGGTTCTGAAAATGTAAAAATTATTCGATTCTGAGACGTTGGTTGGAGGGGCATTTTGGTCATTTTGCCTATTTTCGTGCCCTGGCTTTAATTTTAATAGTGGAATCAGTTGTCTGTAATATTATTTACGATATGTAATTGAATTGAATATATTTGGGCCATTTGGACTCGGATACTCGTGGCAAAGGCGTGGTTTCTATTGATATTGAGCCGGTTCGAGGTAAGTGGCTTGTCTAACCTTGTGTGGGGGACCTTTCCCCTTAGGATTGTTACTTGATGTTTGATTGCCTTGTGCGTGAGGTGACGAGTACGTACTTGAGCCGATTGATGAAATCCCGTTTTTATTTAAGCTATGAAAATTTAGTTCTTATTCTTATTTGCGTTATTTTATTTGAAGTTATGACTTGTGCTAGGTTAGTAAAAGCATTTTATCTGATTTGACTGTCTAATTGCTTAAGTTGTTTTGACTGCGCTACGTGAAGCATGCTAGGCTAGTTCTATCTGTTGTTTATTTTTCGTACTTCATTTCTTGGTTTGTTTCTGGCTGTGGTTGTGCATTTACATTGGGACTGCGGGTTCGATTCCCGATAGATCCCCCCTCCCTATTTGTTTACTTTGGGACTGCGGGTTCGATTCCCGATAGATCCCCCTACACTTTTACTTTGGGACTGCGGGTTAGATTCCCGATAGATCCCCCTGCACTTTTACTTTACGACTGCGGGTTAGATTCCCGATAGATCCCCCTTGCACTTTTACTTTGGGACTGCAGTTTAGATTCCCGATAGATCCCTCTTGCATATTGGTACATGAGTTGGACTACGGGACGGTATCCCGGGAGATCCACTGGACATTTGAGGAAAGGGCTACAGGACAGTATCCTGGGAGACCCTCATTGGTATCAATGACATTGTACTGTGTTTACTCTGTGTTTACTCTGTCTTTGTAGATGCTATTGTTTCGTTGACCTATCTTATTTCACCGCCGTATTTATTATTCCTGTTAGATTATTATACTGTTAATTATTATTATTATGATATTTTGCCTCATTAGGACCCTGACCTTCCTCATCACTACCCAACCGAGATTAGGCTTGGCACTTACTGAGTACTGCTGTGGTGTACTCATGCCCTTCCTGCGCATGTTTTTCATGTGCAGATCATACAGGTACCTCTACTCAGGTGAACTATCCTTGAGGCGAGGAGACATACGGAGACTTTGAGGCATATCTGCAGCGTCCGCAGGCCGAAGAGTCTTCTTCCTTATTCTAGTTGTAGAGTTGTTATTCTATCATACTTTTGATGTAGTTATTCTGGAGGTTAGAGTACTTATTTGAATTCTATTAGCTTGTATTTCCCGTGAGTTTCCGGGTTTTGGGATTTGGTTGTAGACTTCCGCATATTCTTAAAGTTATACAGGCCGAACATCCTTATACTCAGTTGTTATTTTTCATATGTTCAGTTTTAATTGGTTTTTCCGCAAATATTATATCTTTTCTGCAATACTTGGCTTACCTGGTCGTGGGGACTAGGTGCCATCACGACATGTTCACGATCGGTGAACTAGGGTCGTGACAAGTTGGTATCAGAGCACTAGGTTCATAAGAGTCACGGAATATAGGCCGTTTTATTAGAGTCTCGTTGATCGGTACGGAGACGTCTGTATTTATCTACGAGAGGCTATATAACTGTTTAGGAAAAATATTCATTTCTTTTTAATTCCTTGTCGTGCGATAATTTGACATCAATTCTAAACTTATGTCTTCTATTCTCTCATAGATGGTGAGGACACGTGCTACACGAGAGGACTAGGCACCCCCGCCCCCTGCTGCCACCGTCAGAGGCCGGGGTCGGGGTAGAGGTCGAGGACACGCATGAGGTGCAGCCACAGCACCCGCGCGAGCTGTCGCTAAGGTACCACCAGCAGATCCAGTTCGAGCTCAGGCACCTAGTACACCTACCACAAGCCACTACTACTCCAGTGCTCCAGGAGACTCTAGCTCAGTTCATGAGCATGTACACTACCTTGGCTCAGGCGGTGTTGCTTCCCCTAGCTGCAGCCATATCCCAGGCCGGGGGAGGGGCCCAGACTCCCGCAGCCCGCACTTCTGAGCAGAGAGTGCCGATGGAGCAGGTCCCAGAGGTTATTCCTGTACCGCCTGTAGCACCAGCACAGCCCGAGGATGAGTCAGCTATCTCCGAGGACGAGCAGCGTAGGCTAGAGAGGTTCAAGAAATATAATCCCCCAGTGTTCAGTGGTGTAATGACCCGGCCGGTCGTTTTTAGAATTTACGCCCCGATCCCCCATTAACTGCCTTCCCTAAGTTCATTTCTGCTATTTTGGTTTGCCGGGAAGTTCGGTATTAGGATTCGGAGTGTTTTGGGACACTTAGTCCCTAGATGGGAGCTTAAGAGTTGAAGAATGGTCCGTATTCGGAACAGTGTGAAGACGACCTCGGAATGGAAATCCGATGGTTCCGTTAGCTCCGTTAGGTGATTTCGGGGTTGGGAGCGTGTTCGGAATGTTATTTGGAGGTCCGTAGCTCTTTTAGGCTTGAAATGCCGAAGTTTGAATTTTTGAAGTTTCCGGTCCGATAGTGAGTTTTTGATCCGAGGGTCGGATTTGAATTCCGGAAGTTTCTGTAGCTCCGTCATGTCATTTGGGATGTGTGTGCAAAATTTCAGGTCATTCGGACAAGGTTTGGATAGGTTTTTGATCGAAAGTGTGTTTGGTTAGAATTTGAAGTTCATAGGCTTGAATCTTTGATTAATTCGTGTTTCCGGCGTTGTTTTGGGTGATTTAAGGATTGGTACAA
The DNA here is from genome assembly GCA_026770625.1 of Nicotiana glauca. NCBI lineage: Eukaryota > Viridiplantae > Streptophyta > Magnoliopsida > Solanales > Solanaceae > Nicotiana > Nicotiana glauca. The sequence continues at coordinate 14,960 of MU708366.1, forward strand.
GTTCGAATAAGGTATTAGGTGGTATTGGTGCTTTTGGTTGAGGTCCCGGGGGTCTCGGGATGATTTCGGGTAGCTAAACGGGGAATTTTTGGACTTATGAAGATTTTAGGCCTGCTGCTTCTGGTATTTTCGCTTCTGCGGTTTTGGAGCCGCAGAAGCGGAGCCGCTTAAGCGGCCAGGAAGCCGCAGAAGCGGAAGTGGCGATTGGGTCAGGAATCGCAAAAGCGGATCCTTGTTCCGCAGAAGCGGAGTCGCTTCTGCGACAGGAAGACCGCATAAGCGGTTTTGGCGCCACATTAGGAGAACCGCAGAAGCGGTCCTTTTTCCGCGTAAGCGGAACCGCATGTGCCATTTTTTTGTCCGCAAAAGCGGACCCAGGCATTTTTAAGTTATACCGCAAAAGCGGTCATTCTCACCGCAAAAATGGGACCGCAGAAGCGGCCCCTGGACCGCAGAAGCGGAAAATGGCCTGGACAGAATGTTTAAGTTAAGGAAATGGGACTTCGTTCCCATTTCCCATTTTTAACGATTTGGAGCTCGGTTTGGGCGATTTTTGGATAGATTTTCTTGGATAACAACGGGGTAAGTGTCCTTAATTCAATTTTGGTTATATAACTCGAATCTATTACAAGTTTTGGTGTTTAATCTGAGAATTTTATTGAAAAGAGGTAGAAAACCCTCTTGGTTAGAATCACTAATTTGAAGGTCGAAATGATATGGGAATTTTATAAATTTGGTATAGTTAGACTCGTTAGAGTGCGAGGTTTCTAGAAATATTAAATTCATCCGGTTCCGAGACGTTGGCTCGAGGGGTATTTTGGTCATTTTACCTAATTTCGCGCTTTAGCTTTGAATTTAATTGTAGAATCAGTTTCTTGAGATATTATTTACAATGTGTGATTTAATTGAATATATTTGGGACATTTGGAGTCGAGTTCTCGTAGCAAGAACGTGGTTACTAGTTGATCTTAGCCGAATTTGAGGTAAGTATCTTGCCTAACCTTGTGTGGGGGGCTTCCCCCTTAGGATTGGAGTCTTCCCTATTGATTGTAGTCCATGTACGCGAGGTGACGAGTGCGTGCTCGGATTTATTTGTGTTATATTGTCCCTTTTAGGCTCTTAGACTTGTGAAATACACCGAGTAAGAAGATAATATTGATACAATTGAGTTACCTGTTATTAGTTTTACTTCTACATGACTTACTTGGAATTTATTTGCCCTTTTGGTTTATTCTTGTTGCCTACTTGGCCTTTACTTGTTTAACTGAAGACAATTACCCTTATGTAGCCATGTTATCCTTCCTAATTGCTTGGCTTAAAATTTAAAATTATTATTCCTATCTCTCATGTAATTAATTTGGGCATAAATTAAAAGAAGTTAGATATCCTATGTTTAGTCGATATTTTTCTTTTTTGACACTTACGTGACTTATGTTAACTCCTTGTTGAGTTGTTCTTATTGCGCTTAGCATTTTCCTGTTACGATTATTCCTTGGTAGTTAGTTGTACCGTCTTCTGGTGAACGGAAATTCTTGTGTTGATTTATCTTGCTTGTTCCTGTATATATCTATTGTCATTTATTTTGTGTTGTACATGATATTGTGATGCACGAGGTTTCTACCGTGTGATTGCTGATATTGTGATGCACGAGGTTTCTGCCGTGCGGGTGTGGAAATTGTGATGCACGAGGTTTCTGCCGTGCGATTGCTGATATTGTGATGCACGAGGTTTCTACCGTGCGGTTGTTGATATTGTGATGCACGAGGTTTCTGCCGTGCGGGTGTGGATATTGTGATGCACGAGGTTTCTGCCGTGCGGGTGTGGATATTGTGATGCACGAGGTTTCTGCCGTGCGGGTGTTGATATTATGATGCACGAGGTCTTTGCCGTGCTATTGTTGTTATTGATGTTTTGCACATGTAGCGTAATAAGGCGGGATATGTTATATGCTTATATGTGGGTTGCGTATGTGGCGGAATAAGGTGGGACATTGTTATGCACGTGTGGCGAAATAAGGCGGTGCTTATTATATTATTATTGCACACGTGGCGAAATAAGGTGGGCTATGTCAGGGGTTGATTGTATAGAGTTGTGACGGCCTGTTGAGGCATTCCTAATTGTTTTCTATTGTGATTGTGGATTGTTTATCTGTATGAACGTTACCGGTTGGGAGTTGTGAGGGAACATCGTACGTGCGGTCCGTCCTCCTTTTTCATGTTTGTTGGTTGATAGAATTTTGTGTTAGAAACACTTGCACAAGCATACACGTAGCTGAACACTCCCATTTGAGGTGAATCCCTCCTGACTTTCCTAAGGGTGGGGGTACGCCCTCTTTTATTCCTTATAGTTGAGAGAGTGGCCCTGGTGAGCCAGTTGGTTGTCAGTACGATCATGAGATTGATGGGGCACAGGATGCCAATTGTTAGAATTCAGATGCTGGATATTATACGAGTTGTGGTCTGTCTGAGACTCGGTGAAATTGTGGGAAGAGTTGAATAAGGCCCTCGCGAGCATCATTGTATGATAGAGAGTATTTACTTGTTTCTTTTCTCTGTTGTGTTTGACCTTAGGATTTTGATTGTGAATTTACTGTTATTTGCATCATCGTTTATTATATTCCAGTTGACAATTGTTGCATTTACCCTTATTGTGAAGTATAGCATTTTTGGTCGTTTACGCATTTTTTTATATATTCATATGTCATTACCATTGCTCCTATGATTATACTGTTATTGACCGGTAGGTTTCATGACTATTCCTCGTCACTACTCCATCGAGGTTAGTCTTGATACTTACTGGGCATCGCCGTGGTGTGCTCATACTACTCTTCTGCACATTTTTGTTGTGCAGATACAGGTACTCCCGTTCAGTTTTCTATCAGCCTTGGAAGGAGGCATACCGGTAGAGACTTCAAGGTATATCTGCTACGTCCGCAGATCGAGGAGTCCCTTTCCAGCTTTTTGTAAAAAGTATAGTTCTTTCAGTATTTCTCCTTGTATAGATATTCTTAAGTCAGAGCCTCTTATGTATCCTCTTAGCTTGTGATTTGTGAGTTT
>MU708367.1:12184-46137 GCA_026770625.1 Nicotiana glauca
CATTTATATTGGGACTACGGATGCGGGGTTCCGGGAGTTCCCCCTTGTTTGTTTTATTTTGGGACTACGGGACGGTATCCCGGGAGATCCCCCTACACTTTTATTTTGGGACTACGGGACGGTATCCCGGGAGATCCCCCTACACTTTTATTTTGGGACTACGGGACGGTATCCCGGGAGATCCCCCTGTGTTCCGGGAGATCCCCCTGCACTTTTATTTTGGGACTACGGGACGGTATCCCGGGAGATCCCCCTACACTTTTATTTTGGGACTACGGGACGGTATCCCGGGAGATTCTTTGATATTTATATGAGATTTGGACTACGGGACGGTATCCCGAGAAGTTCCATTGGATAGTTGAGGAAAAAGGGGGTACATGACGGTATCCTGGAAGACCCTCGTCGGTATTCTTGTAATATTGCTGTATTTACTCTGCGTTTCTGTTTTATCTTGCAGTATTATATTTCATTGATCTGTCTTATCACTTCGTTGTGTTCATTAGATTTCATCAGACTTCGATACTGTTAAATCTCTTGCTATTTTATTCTTTTCTGTCTTAGTAGGGCCCTGACCTTTCCTCATCACTACCCAACCGAGGTTAGGCTTGGCACCTACTGAGTACCGCTGTGGTGTACTCATGCTACTCTTCTGCACACTTTTGTTGTGCAGATCCAGGTACTTTGGACCGTGCGCATTATCGGTGATTTCAGAGCTGCGTTGGGAATTTTGAGGTATGCATCTGCTGCGTCCGCAGATCCGAGGAGTCTCCTTCTACTCCTCCTCATAGATAGTAGTTTCATTTCATTTGTTTCGGTTGTATAGACATTTCTGGATGATAGAGCCATAGTTTATGTCCTTTAGCCTGTGTTGCCCGTGAGTTTCCGGGTCTTGGAGGTCGTTTCAGTGTTTTGAGTTGAAGTGTATGTGCCAGGCGGCACTTATTACATTTTTCTTATGTTATTCAGTATTAGTCTTATTGCTTTCATAAAGGTGGTTAAAATTCCGCAATGTGTTAGGCTTACCTAGTCGCGAAGACTGGGTGCCGTCATGACAGGTTCACGATTGGTGAACTAGGGTCGTGACAAGGCTCCACTGAATCCACCAGAGTGACGCAGCCTCTTGTTACAGCCCTAACCACCCCCTAAACTAAAACTATCTCAACTCGTCTGGAAACATTGGCTGCATCCTGGAAAGAAATCTCACTTCCAGTCTCCTTAGCCATATGAAATCTGATAGGCTGAGCAAGTTCCTCAATAAACCTCCTCACCCTCTTTCTCTCCATAGGAAGTAGAAGAAGAGCATGACGGGCCAAATCAACAAAATAGTTCTCGTAAAGCGTGTTGATACCCAATTTTCCTCATATATTTATAATACATATATATACTTTCAACATAGCACATATGCAGTTATAAGCATGCATAAGCATTTTTATAATTTTTTCTATAATTTTAAAAGCTCTAAATCAATTTATTTCTTCTCTTTTTATTTATATAAATATCCAATAATTGCCCTTCAAATTACTTTTGTGATGATTTAGTCATCTAAATTTTTTATTTATGCCAACATAGTGTGTAAATATTTTAGTGCATTTTTTTACAATTATATTTATATTTTTAGGCTAAATTGCACATCTTTGCAATAATAACCCATACTAATGCATAGTTATATTATTGATGCATAAAATAATCTTTTATATCTTTAAAATATTAAATAACTATTTTAAATCATTTTAGTACACGAAAATATTTGGAACTCATTTATAATTTTTATAAATTATTTAGTTATTAAAAGTGGCTATTTAAAATCTGGCACATTTTATTTTCAATTTCAGCCCTATTTCAACCCAATACCCAGCCCGATTTCCATTTAAATTTACCCAGCCCAAACCCAGCTACCCGATCTGACCCCAAAACCCTTTAATCTCGGCCGTTGATCATGGAAATCAACGGCCACAAAACCCTTTCCTAAAATAGATCAAACGACCCCCCCAAACCCTTTTATTTCCACCGTCCGTCGCCATAAAATCCCTCTTCTCTCTCAAACACCCTCAAACCTAACCCTAATCGAACCTCACTGACAATCACCTATGGCTATCTATGGTGGTTTCCTACCATCCCCAAGCCTCTAGTAGCCTCTCTCACGTTGGTATTGCTATCTCCAGGGTCCTCAAGGGACCAGGGTTAGTTTGCTTACATCTATTGTCCCTTTCTCGCCTGTTTCAGGCCGTTCCAGTGTGATTCCGAGTAATATCGTCCTACATCAACTATGATCTATGGGTTTCTAAGCATGTTTCTTCACCTCTGTATTGTTCTCTTAGAAATCCTAATTTTTTTCTTTTTCTTCTGAACCTCATAGATCTTTACAGATCTAAGATGATTTGGACTTGTTCCATATTATTTTTACAACAACCTTGAGATTCTTTATAAGAATCGTATGATTTTCAAGTGATTTTCATCTTTTTCTAAACTAGGGTTTCCGGAAATTTCTTTTACAAAATGTTTGATGATTTTTGAGTGCTTGATCTTCTACTTCTCATGTGTTTCGACTGATTTTGTAAGTTTGTTGCAACCTTAACTAGCTTGTACTGAAAACCCTAATTTATTTTGACGTTCTTCATTTCGTTTCTGAGTACTGGTATATCGACTGTGTTCTTGCTTTGGTTCTTGTGATTTCTCTTTGGCCCTTTGAATGTCTCGTGGTTTTCTTACCCTAATATGCCTCTACTAAAATTCTTAATTCAAATTTTCACTAATTCTATATGTTTATATTCATCCTGACTACTCATGTTAAGACCTATATCTTTCTCCTTGAATCAGTGTCGATTTAACTATTTGCTTTGTTAAAATTATGTGTCGAATCCTGACTATTCATTTCTTACCTTATTTTATCTGCTAAACTTGCTGACTCTTTCGTGATTTTCTCTCTAACTGAGCCCTATTAGGGTTCTAACCTAATTTTTTCCGACTAAGTTCTATGTTTCTGTGAAATTTTACCTAATTTATTTTCTATTTATGGGAATTGATATATATTCTTTCTAGAAATCAGTATTACTTTGAAATTCTGGCTGACTGATTACTCCATTAAAGATTGGTATGCATAGACTTTATTTGTTAATAACTTTAATTGGTCGTCTCTGCCTTAATTGCTTGCTCGTATAACTTCGGGATTCTTACTGATTCTTTATTTGGTATGATTTGGTCTTTTTTTGCCTTAATTACACCCATGTTGTTACCGTTTGGCTAATTGCCCCTAATTAAAGGAGTCTATACTAAACTCCTTATATGATTGGATTCCGATTGCCCTTAATTGCTGATTTTTGATTCTTTTACCTTATTGACTCTACCCTCGAGCTGCTATATAAGCACTCTCCTATTCTCACTTCAATAGGAACATTAGTTCACAAAAAGTACACTTACACTCTAAAGATCTCTTTTTCTTCTGCATACTTGTGATATTCACTTTTCTAGCCTGCTAAAAGCCAAGGCTAGATATTGGAACTACATCTACTTTATATTCTACACTCTTTTCTTCAACTGGTATGTCTCTAGTTAAATTTTGAAATCCAAACCCTATGTGTTTCATTCCTGCACTAGTTCATCATTTATGAATTCAACTTGTATTCCAGCTTACTTATTTGCCTAACATGTCTAAACTCTATCCTGTTCAATGTTTGCTTTATATTCTGCACTTTTTCCTGCTTACCTCTTTACCTAGCATGTCTAGACTGTAGGTTTAATCATGTTCAAGACATGTCAGGCTTCCTGTATTTCAACTATGATCTATGTCTTAACTATTTACTGTCCATGATTAGTAGGCTAAGTCTTTAAGACCCTAAGTGTTTTATGCAGTTTGTTGACTATATATTTCCTCTATACCTATCCATGTTCGCCCCCGCCCAATATGACTCTTCTGTGTCCCAATCCCTTTAACCCCATGTGAGATCTGTTGAGTGTTTTATGAATCTATATGTTTTATGACCAATTGACTGTCTGCTGTTTTCAAAAGAGTTTTGGCACTCTTCTCAAACAGTCTTTTACTACTAAGCTATTGCCTGTTTTCTGAAAACCTTTTTCACTCCTAAAGTCATCTCTGCACTGTTTTCAAAACCTTTTCAAAATTATGTCAATCACTCTCACTTTACTCTTAGAATACTAAGTCCTGCCCCTATGATATGTGTACTGCCTTGAGATCCTTGAGATCTCTCTGAACTCTGGCATGTTAGAGCTGGCCTTTCCACATTGCACATCAGCTATTATTTGAGAAAAGGTATAGGTGTGAGCACTTCCCAGGATCCTGGCGGTCCTTAGGGAACTCTGACATGCCTAGACATGAAATTGGCTGTGGAGCCTTGGCATTTGAGGCTAATGGAGGCTTGGAGATCATTTGGGCCTACTGTAGGCTCCCTATAGCTTAACTTCTGCTTTATTTATGTAATTTATATTCAGTTCTTGGTCTGTATTAATTATTGTAAACAAGCAGTGGGGCGATTAGTGAAAAAGGGAAGGTAGTAATAGTCTTCGAGATCCTTTCGATGACCTATGTTGAAGGGATATCTATCTAATCCGATTGATTGCGAAAAGCCTGCGGTGGCAACGAAACCGGGGAAAGTATACAGAAAAGATAGTTCTTTCCTATTATATTAGATATATTATTGGGTAAATTGGGTAGATACCATGCCTATAGGGTCGTGTTGATTCAAATGTGTTTGTTATGTTTGATTTACTTCCACAATATTAGAAACCATGCATATAGGATCTAAAAATGGCTTTAATAACAAAGATCATGCCTATAGGGTTAAAATCAGCTCTATAGATACCATGCCTATAGGGGTTTCACTTTGGTTAAATAAATGCTGTTCGTTTTTAACTTGCTTAACTAGAGATCATGTCTATAGGACTTAAAACAGTTCAGTTAAATAAATTAGTTCAAATTTGTGTTTATATACTCTGAAATGGTTTAATTAACTAAATATGTCCTCGTCTTAAAAAGGTTTCCAAACGCTGCTTAATTATTAATGCTGTTAGAAAGTATGCCTATATCATCTCAAGTTGTTGTTTAAAATCGCTTTACTATTTTTCTGCATTCTAATTAGTAATAGATACCATGCTCATATGACATCACTATTCTGCGCCTAGGCAAGCATGTAGGGGATTGAAATTCTGCAACTGTAAAACCAAATTCTGTTATCTGCGACTGCTCACATTCAACATGTCTAAAATCAGTAGGCAAGCTAAATAGGTCTTTGACACTTTGGTCCTAATTTAATGTTGTATACTACTTCTCACCTAGATATCATGTTCTAAGGTTTTTCTCTTAAACTGTTGTTTGAGACGTGCACTTATTTGTTTTTGCTTGTGGAGGTAAAATATGAGCCTTTAATTGTTCCCCCTTTTAAATGCAGTCCTACTTGTTTTGGTTGAAGTTTAGACTTTTCTCCTTTAAATACCTTAGGATGGTCTAGAAATACCCAAATTAGAGGTACTAAATACCTCAAAGACCACAAGGAAGGGACGAGTAGTGCACGCATAGGATATCTTTCAAGGTTGCTAGAACGATTTAGGCTCTGACCAAGGGGAGGGAATTGGGTAGTAAGGATATGATAAATACGCGCTAATGTCATGTGTAACCCCTCATTGAGGAGTGATTACCGGGCATTGTGTGGGTATGATCCTGTAGGATAATCAACCTAGGACCCCCTTTCCAACCCCCGTTGTTTAAATGAATTTGATTTTCTTCATATATGTGCAACTTGTTCAAGCCTTTTTCCCTTGTTCCATTACTTGAATCATACATGTTCTTAGAATGTCAAAACATGCCTTTACTTGCAAGTACGTGCTTAAGCTATTTATTTGTTAAAAGACTAATTCACATGAGTATAAGTTCGGCCGGGACCCACCGTTGTGGACCGCAAGGGATGCATAACACTTTCCCCTCAAGGTTATTTTGAGCCCTTACCCTAAATATCTGGTAATGCAAACTAGTCCATGAGTTAATTGCTCAAGGTTCCCTAACGTAACATAATTCTTTAGGTGGCGACTCTTCAAATACCCTATTCCCAAAAGGAAACGAGTCGATCCCCCCATGTAATGTCGAAACCTAGATGTTCTCCGCGAGGAGGAAAAAAGGGGGCGCGATAGCATGAAGACTCAGCTGGGGATATTTTAGGCTCTTACCATAACGAACTTATTTTTTTTATGAATCAATTTAAGCATGCTTTATCCCACGTACCCTTTCCCCTTATTTGAATTTAACTGTTTATTTTTTAAGTATTTATGATTTTCTTTATTTCTTGAAACTGCCTTGTCTCTTTGTTTTCTTCTTCTGTAACTGTCTTTCAATTATTTAAATACCGCATTTATTATTTTCTTATGTGCAAATACTTGACAACATGCTGATATTGTTGCATATATCATACTCCACATCATATTCCACTCGTGCGTATCAAATCCTATAGCAACGTTTGATGAGTGGTTGCACTTTTCCAATTTATTACCCTTAAATTTGGAAAGGCTTATTTGCGGTAAAACTAGTCAATCAGGGGTGCAATCGACGGTTCCGTGCCTTTTCCCCTCAAAGTTGTCCGCTTGAGGGTACCAGTCTAGACGCCTCATAGTAACCTTACTCTGATCATAATTGTGCATGCATCATGGTCAAACCTAGTCGGATTAATATGTTGTCCACATAATAATCCTTTAAGACAAGCCTTATCCAAAAGTCCACCGGGATTTCCATAATCCCAACAGACACAACCATGTTCTGTGCATTAATTTGGAGAACTAAATGCCAATATGCTAATCATGAATATACAAATAGTCGAGTCTGGTAGGGGAGAAGGGACTAACCTTTTTGTTTTGCAAAAAATGAGGCACGAGGTCCCCAGATTCGGTATGGTTAGCAACATTCCAGCATTGCTACTCGATTGGTGAGAGGACCTTTCCTCAAGTGACAAGAAACACGTAAGAAAGCACTTGAGCAATTTACCTTCTTTACTAAACATTGAGCCGAACAATAGGCCGATTGAGGATGCCACTTTGTTATGGGATAGTGAAACGGCTGTGTTCCATTTCGGCAACATAGAAATGACACCACTTCTAGAAGAGATTGGGGGACTTGCAGGACTGACTTGGGATAGCACTGGGTTATTGTTGCCGAAGAACCGTACTGGTAAAGGGTTTTTAAAGATGATGGGGTTGAAGAAAAATGCTGACTTGGGATGCCTGAAGAAATTCTACATACCCTTCGAATATCTGTATGAGAGATACTTTCTATGACTTCTTTAGGCCACATCCAAGGGGTCAGTATCGCCAAGAATTTCCGCGAAGGGCTTGGAATGACCATATTACCTTCCATCACCCCAAGTGGATGACCTACATTCTGGACAGGTTTGCTCAGCCAAAAAGCGCCAAAGAGTGGGTGGAGTTCTTCAACAATCTGACTGATGAGCAAGTGCAATGGATGTTCGAGTGGTTCCCAACAGAAGAATTCATCATCATATCCAGGGACGCTCCACACCCGGAGCTGATTGGGTTGAGAGGGATATACCTTTATGTCCCTATCCGAGTTATGAGGCAAGCAGACATGAATAGGTTATACCAAGGGTTGCTAAGATGAGTTATTTCACAACAGACTTTCAAGACGATGACGTCCCTTACAAGTGCAAAGCCCAACATATGTGGCACTGTAGGATCATTATGGAAAAGAAAACATTGAGCCTGAAAGGTATCACGCAGGATGTGAACCTCTTTACCTGGCGTGGTTAGAAGACAATCTAAAGGGGATGGTGAGGCCAGGAGCTGGTCGAGGAAATAGATTCATAGATGAAGAACCTGAAGCCCAAGTCAAATACAATAGGCGGCGCAAGAGGGTCCACGACTCTGAAAATGAGCATCGAGAAATACATGAGATGAATGTGAGATTGATTGAAGAATGGAAAGAAATGGCGGTCACTTCCAACAGGAAGCTGGAGTACCTGAAGCGAGGAATAGTAGAGCTGGAGGGTAAAGTCATAAAGAGGATTGAGGATTGCCAAAATGCTGAAGGAGCTAAAGGAGGACATCTAGCCAGGGCCTACTTACTGCCGGGTTTACGCGAGTTAGGGTACCTGTACGATAGAGTCGGGAAGATCGAATCTGGGGAAGGTCCTTCTGGGACCAAATAGACTATATTTATTTGCTTTCTTAAAATGTAATAAGGCCAAGTGCCAGTAGTGACTTATTTTTCTATTATCTTAGTGTCGCTTTGGGATTCATCTATTTTTCATATTATAAAATGAGGCATTTGTTGGAATTTGAAGTTCTTCAAATCTATTTGTCGCTAGGCCTACCTCGAGCATAATGAGGCTCCCAAATTAGGATGCAAATTTATATTCCCACAATATTTGTTTAAATACCGCAACATTTCAAAACCCCTACTAACTAGTTACCTTTTCCCCCTTATTTTGAATATTCTCATTCCCTAAGGTTGGTTCACTAATAATTGCATTATCAGTGTATCATACCAGATCTAGAGGCCCTCCACCTCCTCCTCCTCCAAGCAATACAAAAGGCAAAGGAAAAACAAAAATGGACGACTTAAGTGGTATTCAAAAGGAGAATGTTAAGAACGCAAAAACTTTAGATAGCCGGAGTACCCCGGCCCCATATGATCTAGTCTTGAGATTGGAACAAAAGATACTGGAACTACAAAGAGAGCTTGAGCAGGTTCACAACTTGGCGAACTTATCACTCACCCTGAATGTTCCCGAAATCGACCAACAAAACAAAAAGAACCCAGCACCTCCCCAAAACACATCAAACCAACACCCACAAAACCCTCCTGCACCACATCAATACCCAACCCTACCTCAAAATCTCAATCCCTTAACAATACCAACTCCACCACAACACCACCACCAATCAATCCAGTACCCACCAACCGCCACCTACCACGCTCCCTAAAACACACCACAACCCATTCCCGATCCTCAAAACTCAACCAATAACCGTCATTACACCCAAGTCCCTTGCACTCATCAAAGCAACCCCATATATATGGAGGCCATACCTCGCTCTACTCAACCAACTTCCAATGCACCAGAATCCTCTAAGAAGGACCTGCTCATTAAAAATATGGCTAAAAAACTCAAGAAATTAACAAGTGGGGTTCAGGTATCGAAGGCGACAAATGAATAAAAGGTTTGAATTATGAAGACCTATGCATACAGCCAGATGTGAAACTACCAGAGGGGTAAAAACCTCCTAAGTTCGAGATGTTTGACGGTACATATGACCCTATGGTCCATCTAAGGACTATTGTGACAAGCTTGTTGGAGTAAAGAAAGACGAAAAGATCCGGGTGAAACTCTTTATGAGGAGTCTTAACATTGATGCTTTGTCCTGGTACATCAGCCAGGATCCCAAGAAATGGTCCAATTGGGTAAGTATGACATCAGATTTCATGGACTGATTCAGGTTCAACACAGAAAATGCACCCAATATTTTCTACATCCAAAATCTTAAGAAGAAACCCACTAAGACTTTTCACGAGTATGCTACCCGCTGGAGGTCGGAAGTGGCCAAGGTCAGGCTATCTTTCGACGAAGAACAAATGAACAAGTTTTTTGTTAGAGCATAGGATCCGTAGTATTACGAAAGGTTGATGGTTATTGAAAACCACAAATTCTCCGATAACATTAAACTTGGGGAAAGAATTGAGGACAGCATCAAAAGCGGGATGGTAACAAATTTTGAGGCATTACAGGCCACAAATAAAGAATTGTAATCAGGCGGCACACCAAAGAAGAAAGACGTTGGGGCAGTAATGGTGGCTCAAGGCCAGAAATCTCCACTTACCTATCGAACACCTACACCCACATAACAAACACCTCCACCCACATACCAAGCACCACTACCCACATATCCACTATTATCTCCCAGATATTCCCAACCAGCCACTGTCTATCATACCTATAACTCCTAACCATCTCATTTCCAGTCACCTTCAACTCGCCAAAATTATCCAAGACCAAGGCCCGATTTCGATCGCAAATCACCCAATATACACTGCTATCGCTAAACCCATTAACCAGCTATATGAAAGGTTGAAAGTTGCAGGTTACATTACTCCTATTCCCGGTGTGGCACTAGAGAATCCATCCCAATGGGTCAATCCTAACAAAACTTGTACGTACCATTTCGGTATGAAGGGGAACAACACTGACAAATGACGATCATTGAAAGATAAGATCCAGACGCTGATTGACGACAAGGTTATACAGGCAAAGAAGGCCACACCCAATATTCGCAACAACCCTCTCCCTGATCATAGAGGTGGTGGAATACATGTGATAGTGACTAACAAAGAGTGGGACCCTGAGGGGTTGATTAGGCTTATTCGGGAAGGTGATGACTTAAACCCTCAGTCACCCTCACCCATATTGTAGTACTGACTCAGTCACCAATCTAGGTTGAGGCAGCCACATCAGTTCCATTTGAAGTAGAGGCGGCTCCACCCGTGGCCATCCCTATTCCATTTGAAGTGGAAGTGGTCGCACCTTTCACAGTGACAGTATCGAACACACCTCCTTTCAATTCAAAAGCAATACCTTGGGATTATATCATCGAAGCTCGGCGAAAAGGAAAAGGCAAAGATGGAGGAATCCGATGCCACACAAGGAATAATTAGGACTGGAAGAATCTATACACCTGAACACTTGGGAGGACCAAGTAAGGATGCCACTGCCAAGTAGCCTGTCATTGAAACAGGGCTAGATGACCTTTGGAGGAAAGTACAAGTAAAGGAGTATTCCGTGATTGATCATTTGAACAAAACCCCAGCTCAGATATCCATTCTATCACTGTTGTAGAATTCAGATGTGCACAAGAATGCTTTAACGAAAGTGTTGAGCGAAGCTTATATGACAAATAACATCACAAGCGGAAAAATGGCTTACATGGTAGGACAGGTGTTGGAAAGTTAAAAAATCATTTTCAACAAGGATGAGTTGCCGCCTGAGGGTTTGAATCACAACATAGCACTACACATCACAGTGTGATGTGAAGAACTTCATTACCAGGGTCCTGATTGATGGAGGATCTAGTCTCAATGTTTGACCATTAACAACACTGAAGAGGTTGGGCAAGGGCCTATACGAGATATGAGAAGGGACCATGAATGTGAAGGCTTTTGACGGGTCTCAAAGAGCTACCATAGGGAAATCAATCTCCGTCTACAAATAGGGCCTACGTGGTTTGATGTCGAGTTTCAGGTGCTGGAGATATCTGCATCCTATAATTTACTACTAGGACGACCATGGATACACGCTGCCGGGGCTATGTCATCAACCTTGCATCAGACAGTAAAGTTTGAATGGAACCATCAGGAGGTGATCATTCACGGGGACGGGAGTAACACCATTTACACTAGCCAAACCATTCTGGCTATCGAAAATAGAAGGAGGCTAGAATGGGGGAACCTATCATCACATCGAACATGTCAACGCCATCGAGAAAGACAAATGGTGGAGCAACAAAATAGAAAGCATTCTAGCATGGTCTGGGTATGAACCGGGAAAGGGCTCAGAAAGAATCTCCAGGGTATTACTAAACTAATACAGCTGAAGTGTCATGGCACTACATTCGGGCTCGGATACCAGTATACATGGAAAGAGTATAAAGATTGGTTGCCTCCATGGCGTGTACCGTACTACCCTCTTGAGCAACCAGTGCCACATCTGGATCAAGCCTTTCACCAAGCTGATACAATATGGAGAATTGCAGAAGAAGAGGCACTAGCTGGGCTAAAGAATATATTTTTGGAGGACGAGGATATGGACTGCAGTGCAATAATTGAGGAGGAAGAGGATGCAGGCCTCACTATTCAGAATATGGAGAAGGGAGTTTTTCTCAGGAACTGGACCGCCACACCATCCCGGGCCCGCCGAGTCCCTGGGTAGCTTGGCAAATTTTATTTCTATAGCCATTCTAGGCATTTAAGATTTTCAGTAACTTTGGTTTAAAGACTTATTTTTTTTAACATAAATGCTCGATCCATCAAGCCGTACTTGTCTGGATGCTTTTTAGTTTTAATCGAATGCATTGCTTTTTATTATTTATTATTATTTTCTACACTTTTCTTTCTACAGCGTTGTTATTACTTTTCCTAATGAACCGGTGACTGTGACTTGTAATGAGGTAACACAACATGAGGATAGTGATTCAAAAAAAGAAGACGAGATACCCGAGGAAGTTGTCAGGGAGGTGGAAAACTTTAAGAATAATCCTAAGTCCAATCTGGACGAAACCGAAGCAGTAAACTTGGGGGATGCCGAGATCATTAAGGAAACTCGCTTATCACCAACAGAGAAAGAAGAGTACATCCACTTCTTAAAAGAGCATGAGGACATTTTTGCATGGTCATATGATGACATGACTGGTTTGAGCACGTCCATAGTGGCTCACAAGTTACCTACCAATCCAATATGTCTGCCGGTGAAGCACAAACTCAGATAGTTTAAACCAGACATGAGCCTGAAAATCAAGGAGGAGGTTACCAAGTAGATCAAAGCAAAGTTCTCAGGGTGGTTGAGTACCCAACCTGGTTAGCCAACATTGTGCCAGTTTCGAAGAAAAATGGAAAAGTCAGAGTGTGTGTTGACTATTGGGACTTAAACAAAGCAAGTCCCAAGGATGACTTTCCACTGCCAAACATACACATCCTGATCGATAATTTCACCAAGCATGAACTCCATTCTTTTGTAGATTACTTTTCGTGTTATCACCAGATCTGCATGGACGAAGAGGAGGCGAAGAAAACAACTTTTATTACACCATGATGGGTATACTGCTACAAGATGATATCGTTCGGCCTAAAGAATGCTGGGGCTACCTACATGAGAGCCATGATAACCATCTTCCATGATATGATACATAAAAAGAAATAGAGGTGTATGTGGATGACGTCATTATCAAATCCAAGAGGGCCGCAGACCACATAGCAGACTTGAGAAATTTCTTTGACAGACTAAGGAGGTTCAACTTAAAACTAAACTCCGCCAAATATGCATTCAGGGTTTCTATAGGAAAGTTATTGGGATTCATTGTCAGCCGTCGAGGGATCGAGCTAGATCCGTCTAAAGTCAAAGCTATTCAGGAGTTACTGCTGCCTAGGAGCAAAAAGGACGTGTTGAGCTTCCTAGGGCATCTCAATTATATCATTCGCTTCATAGCACAGTCCGTAGTCATATGTGAACCCATCTTCAAGATACTGAGGAAAGATGCCGAGATAAGCTGGACCAAAGATTGTCAGAAAGCTTTTGACAAAATCAAGGAGTACCTGTCCACACCACCGATCTTGGTCCCGCCAGAGCCGAGACGGCCTTTGATACTCTTTCTATCTGTATTGGATGGAACCTTCGGATGTATTTGATCACTGTTGACTCGACGCTACACCAAGGTAGGAAGAGCGGGTCGCAATAGCTTTACCCGAATAATGGTTCAGGATCGAATTTTCACAGGGAGCTAGTAGTGGAGTTGTATTGTCTGTCTAGTCTAGAGATGTGATTGTGCTTCTAATGTTACTTCAAACATTTTTGCTTTTCTTTGTTTTTATAACTACTATTATGAAACTAATGATTTAAACTAAATTATGCTATGAGAATATTGCTAAGTTGTATTTAATATAGAAAAAGGCACTAGGGTCGTGACACTACCTTGGTGGCTAATCGATGGGTAGAAGTTACTAAGGGTAGATTGATATATTTGGGGCTTATGCAATAACAATTGCACAATTGTACCCATTATCACACCTCTCGGTAGAGAAAATTATTTTGCCCAATTAGCTCTCTCAAGACCAATAGGGTAGGCCAATTAGACCAAGCAACTAGGGTTCAAGTAAGGTGATTACTCTCTCAAGGTTTAACCCATTAATTGGGACTACCATTTCTCATGGGTCTATCCCAATTCCTTGTTGGGTCAATTTTGGGATCATGGACTCTCTTTCTCAAGAAGAGTTGAACCCACTAAGCTTGATTCTATGTTTGAAACCACAAATTCGAAATTGAAACATAAAATCAACCCAAATAACAAACACCCAATATCAATCTAACCCTAGATAGCAACACCCATCAATTACCCACACTAGGGTTGAGCCACAACCCTAGCTAATGGGTTTAGCTACACATAATTAAATAAGAAATAGAAGAAATAGATGAAGAACTAAACATATTAATTAATTACTAAGTAGAATCTACAATAATAAAGACCAAAAGTGCCAAAAATGGCTACAATCTCCTTCCAAGGTGCACAGCTGCATTCAAAACATCAAAACTTGACGCTCTTGGACTCATGATTTAAGCTTCTCTGAAGTTGAGGACTGCGGACCGCGAGATAATGCACCGCGGCCGCGGTGGGTGTTGGCGTGACTGCACATAAATGAATGCGGAGCGCATTGCTTGAAATGGCCAAAACCTCAGCTCTCTGAATCTCATTCGCGCAGACCGCGCAAAAGTGTAACGCGGCCGTGTGGCTTTAATCTCAAAATTTCTAGTCTCTGAACCTCATGTGTGCGGACTTGAAATGGCCAAAACCTCAGCTCTCTGAATCTAGTTCGCGCGTACCGCGCAAAAGTGTAGCTCGGCCGCGTGGCTTTAATCTCCAAATTTCTAGTCTCTGAACCTCATGTGTGCGGATCGCGTAAAAGTGTAGCGCGGCCGCGAAGCCTGACCGTGGACTACGTTACACATACCGCGCTCGCGTTGCTTCCATCATGAGAATGCAAAGTCTCTGAATCTCCTAGTGCGGACGCATTCACTTTTGCACGATCCGCACTAGGGCCTCTTTTCCTCATTTTACTTAGTCTTTGACACTTGAGCAGGTTTCACTCCGTTTGAGCCGATCTTTGAAATTTGTCACTTTGTCGCTCAAACCTGCAATCAAGCACAACTTGTAAGCATTTTGGGACTATTTTGTAGCAATTTGTAACCAAAGC
The DNA here is from genome assembly GCA_026770625.1 of Nicotiana glauca. Lineage (NCBI taxonomy): Eukaryota > Viridiplantae > Streptophyta > Magnoliopsida > Solanales > Solanaceae > Nicotiana > Nicotiana glauca. Next base: position 27,150 of record MU708367.1, read on the forward strand.
AATAGCAAATAGGGGTATAAACAAGGTAAAATCCTAACTTATCAATTCCCCCAAACTTGAACCTTTGCTTGTCCTCAAGCAAACAAAATAAGACCCACCCCTTAAAGGGGAATCCAAGTAATTCCAGCTACCCTAAAGCAACGTCAATAAGCTTCAATTGGGACTAACAATTGCCCTCAATACGAATGCTTTATTAACACATTTAAACTTTGAAAACTTTGGATCAAGTGCGACAGAAGAGCATCAAGAGTTGACACATTTCATTAAAGAACTTCTCTCAATTACTTTGGTCATTGTGGAACCCAAACTCACACATCCTCAATTTCCCTGAGCAAACCTCACCTTTTTAGAGTATTGACACACAAACTGAGGTTGATGGAAATTTCACTTATCTCTCTCAAGAAGAAGGTCACAAGTCCAGCTCTGGGTACCATATGATTTCCCCTTATGTAAGTATCCACTAATGTAGGTTCCCTTCAACTCAAGATCCTATAAGGCTTTTGTGGAGTCAAATATGAAGGCTTTTGGGTAAGGGTAGGACATGTTTTTATTCAAGTGGGTTTAATCTTCCCTTAAGCACTTCTTTGATTCATTTTGGCACAACTCTCTTGACTCTTTTGAGTATATCACTTCTTTACAAGGGGTTAGATAGACACATTGTCACTCTTTCTTATTCAATTCAAAACATTTCGCCTTTTTCTACTTTTTCCACACCTTTTTCACCTTTGTTTTCCTTGAATCCTTTTTTATTCTTGTTCACATTGGATTTTCTTTTTGTCTTTTTCTTTTCTTGCTTTTTTCATTACCTTCCTTTTTCTTTTGCTTTTGTAGCTTTCTACCACTTTGTTTCCTTTCTTGTCTCTCCCCCCAAATTTAGACATTTGCCATTACTCAAGGGAAGATTTGGGTGCCAAGAGATGGTATCTTTTAGAACGGGTATATGCTTGTAGTATTGGTTCTTGAAGGAAAAAGGGTCAAGGCTCAAAAGGGTTAACTAGGGATCATTTTATTGGTAGGCCATGGAATTGTTCAACTTAACATTTGGATCAAGGAAAGCCTATAGTCACTTCTCAAGTCAAATTTCACCTATGATTTCGCCTCAACAAACATTCAGGGCAAGTTCTAGACCATTGACTCGAGGCTTGGACTCACAATTCGATTCCTCACCACACACGCTAGGGGATTGCTAAAGACATCAAGTCAAGGGCCCACAACAACCTTAGTTACGATTCAAGCACACAATGGTCCGAAAAGACCACATGATGATTGTTTGGTCAACACAGGAGTCTCAAAGCCACGACTTTCACCATCCTAAACACAATATTATTTCTTTGACCATGGGATCAAAGGTAAATGTGCTAGGCCCAAGTGAAGCTTTGCTTGAGGTACCCTTAAATACAACGATCAAAAACAAAAGAAAAATTAAAGAAACGGACTCAAACCCTTAAGAAGGTTTTCACTCCATCCATCATCGGGAAGAGCCACCCGGTTCACACAATACTCCACCCTTGGAAAGAACCGTGGCCTTAAGAAAACCAAGGGCTTATTAGAAGCGTAAAAAAAAAACAAGAGGCTACGAGCTTAATTATAAAGCTAAAAATGAATTTTTTTTAATGAATATTTACAATAGGGAATTAGAATATACAAACGGGGGATGAATATATACAAAATTAACTTAAGTTTATATACAGAACAAAATAGAAGATAAAAAGTACTGAATGTAAAGTTATATACATACCAAATAGAAAATCAACCAAAAGGAACAAAAACTGAGTCAAATATATACAGTCATCCAGATAATCAACAAAAAAGTAGGTGGAACCCCCCACGAATAAAAGCTGGCATTGTCCCCAATGCCAACTATCAAACTAAGCATAAAAAAAAGTCATAAGAAAGGATATAGGGTCTCCCTAGGCCTGGTCAGTCTGCATGGGATCCTCAGTGGTCCCCAAGTCCTCCGTATGTGCGGGAGCCTCAGACTGGCTCCCAGCCTCCTGCTGCTCAACTGCTGGGACTAGGGCCTGCTCTTGGACCGACTGGATGCTAGGTGCAGCATGTGGCAAACTGGAAGAGGTCTCCTATGGGACTGCTACCTCAATCACTGCATCAGCTGTACTGGGGAGCTTCTTCTTCTTCCTAGGCTACCTGGGTGCCTGCTCCTGCTGTGGCTCTGCTACTGGTGCTGCTGGATCTGGGGCTGACTCCCGGAATAACAAGTCTAGAGGCATCTGGTCTGCCAATAGCTTGTCCATATCTGTCCCGAGCTGCTTCACAGCTTCCTTAGAAGCCCATGATCTCCTCATATTCTTGTGCTCCTTGGCAAGCTCCTTCAGAGCCTTGCCATGTGTCTCCACAGCAGTAGTCAAAGTGGTCTGTGTCTTCATAATACTTTCCTGGTTCTCTAGGAGCTTCCTTAAAGTGTCCTCAATGGACTGAGAAATCTGAGGTGGCTAAGGTGCTGATTCGGTCTGAATAGTGGAGGACAATATGGACAACTTGGATGTCACAGCTGACATCCAGTTGTTCAAGCTAGCCAATGTCTGGCTCAACTGATGGGCAGTGAAGGGATGAGTCCTGGAAGATGGCACCCCCGAGCCTGCTGAAGTACTAGGACCAGCGGAAGAGGATGGTCCTGGAGGCAAATCTACAACTGTAGTGGCAGCAGGCTTGATGGAAGGCACGGTAGAAGGCTCTACAACAATTAGCTCCTCAGACTGGCTAGTTGGGACAGAATCATGTGGCTTGTAGTGCTTGGATTTAGGGTTGTCCGGGCCCTGCATACTGTACCATGAATAGGGAGCCACAGGCTTGGTCTTGATATCATACCTTTTCTTCTCCACCTCTAGATCCCTGAAATACATAGAAAGGGTGTTGGGAAAATGGTAGTTCCGGTCATGCTCCTGCCCTACAACATAAATCACCCTGGACATCACATTGCCCATATTGATAGGCTACCCGGCCATAATAGATACAACAAGAACAGCTCGGGTAAGTAGAATAGTATTATCGTGGGTAGAAGGGTCAAGCCGACTGCACACAAATGTCAACCACCCTCGAGCCTCGAAATTGAAGGTGTTGTGGAATATTTTCTTCCCTGCTTGCAGCCACTATGGCACAACACCTGGGATAGCTAAGAATTGAGCCAACCAAGGACGAACTTCCTTCCTCATCCCTAACTTTGCTAGATAAAGTGACTCGTCCTTATCTCGGAACCCCAAATAGTCATTCAAGGATTTTCCATCAAACAACACTGTTTTGTCCCTCACTTTGGTCACCTTAGTATCCTTGACAATGTGAGCCACATTAGAGTAGAATTCCCTAACCATGTGCTCATTTGCATCGATGCACTTCTCCATGAAGAACTCCCAGCCTTTTCTAGTTCGGAACTCCCTTTGCACGTTCGGGTTGTGGGATAAAAGGTCAGTGTTAATAAAACTTCTCTCCGGTATCAACTTCCTCACCGACCACCACTCCCTAAACTTGTGAAATGCCACTTGACTGACAAATCGATCTTCCCAGACTTCAGGTTTTCTAGTTCTTTCAATACCCCCAATCTGAGGCTCACCTCCCTTATCTTTGCCTATACTCTCCCCAGATAATGAAGCCGTAGGGGAGGTGGAGTGTTTCCCACTACTGGCTGCGGACTTGTCAGAAGAATCCGAGACTACATTCATTGGTCTTTTGGAGGTGGGTGATGGTGGAGGGGTATCAACTAGGTGGAAGGAGTCGGTTATGTGAGTTGGGATTGAATTTGAGGAGATGCTTTTGGAGGGCACATACTCACTCCCCTACGAATGAGAAGCAGCCTTACCAGTAGCTTTTATCAATTTCCGGGTCTTTTTTATGTTCTCCTGAGCCTGGGGAGTGAGTTTGGCTATTCTTTTGACTTTACTCCCTCGGGAGGAACCAGCTTTCCCGGGTTGTTGTGATTGTTTGCCGCCCTTTTGTCTAACCATTATCTGCAAAGATAAGAATCTAACATTGTTAATTTAAGCACATGTAGTGAAACAAGTGAATAAAATAGGTTGAGGACACAAGTGCAGAACAGGTTGCAGTACATAGCACCGCAGACCGTACAAAAGTGATCGCGGTCCGTGCTAGATAAAGGCCCCAAAACATACTCTCTAAATCTCCCACCGCGATCCATAAAAAATGGGGATGCGGCCACGGTAGGTCAGCGCGGGCCGCGCAGTGCAATGCAGTCGCGCTAGGAACATTAAACATGCAACAAAAGAGCTCTGCGGTCCGCACACAGAAATGCAACGCGGAACGCGTCAGGGCAGTGCCGTCGCGTAAAAGCTACCGCAGTTCGTGCGGAGCTAGGGTTAGGGAACTAAGTTAGGGTTTCATGTTTTCGATCATTTTTGTTCAAATTTTAACTCCTACTTGTTCCTACTCAGTTATCCAATCCTTAAGCATGTTCAGCACACAAAAACGAGCAAGGGATCTAACATAAACTAGTAATTCAAAGAAAAATGAGAAGAAAAAGAGAAGTTACACTACTGGGCAACAAATGAGATGAAAACTAAGAAATTAATTAATCATGAGATGATACCAGATTGATGAAGAATGAGTGCAATTAATCCAATCAAGCAAGAAGAACGGGCTCCAAAAATGATGAACAGTAAAATTAGGGTTCTGGGGTGTCAAAGTGCGAAAAGGGTAAAATGAGACCGTTGGTCTCTTTTTATAGACACCCAGTGGGGCCCATACTCACCTACCAGCACGGCCGCGCAAAAGTGACCGCAGAACGTGCTGGGTTTGTTCATTGGAGCCTTGCACTAAGCAGCCCACGCGGACCGCACAAACATGACCGCGACCGCGATCGCGACCGCGTGGAAAACTTTAGAGACCACCATACTTTTGACTTGCCAGCGCGGACCGCGCAAAAATGCACCATGGCCACACTGGCAAACTTCAGAGATGATGTAACTTGGCTCATGCCAGCGCGGACCGCACAAAAATGCACCGCGACTGCATTGGACAAACTTCAGAGACTGCAATTTCTTTCCTTTTATTTTGCACTACTTCAACACAATCCCTGCAACATCTCACAAACAATTAGCTCAAAAATCGTAAGCTACAAAGAAAATCAAAGAGAAATAAAAAGACATGGGTTGCCTCCCAAGAAGTGCCTGATTTAACGTCGCGGCACGACGCATGTTACCATCACATCACTTCAAATGAATGAGTGCCACCATGTGGTTATCATCAAACTTCCACAAATAATGCTTGACACGATGCCTATTGACCCAAAAAATTTCACCATTCTTGTTCTTGAGATCAAGAGCACCAAAAGGAGTCACACATACAACTTTAAATGGCCCACTCCACTTTGACTTGAGCTTTTCCGGAAATAACCTCAACCCGGAGTTAAAAAGAAGAACCATATCACCAACCTTGAATTCCTTTCCCCGAGCATATTTATCGTGAAGATACTTCATCTTGTCCTTATACAAGGACGATCTGGAGTAGGCATGAAATCTAAACTCATCAAGCTCGTTTAGTTGCTCAACACGGAGATTCGCCGCAACATCCCATTCCAAGTTCAACTTCCTCAAGGCTCACATAGCCTTGTGCTTCAATTCCACAGGAAGATGGCAAGCTTTACCAAACACCAACCGGTATGGTGACATACCAATTGGGGTTTTGTAAGCCGTCTGATAGGCCCAAAGAGCATCATCCAATTTCTTCGACCAACCAGTCCTATTAGCATTTACCGTCACGGAAAAGATACTCTTTATTTCTCAGTTGGAGACTTCCACTTGACCACTAGCTTGAGGATGATAGGGGGTGGTCACTTTGTGTTTTACTCCATACTTAGCAAGACATGAGTCGAAAGCCATGTTACAAAAGTGAGACCCCCCATCACTAATGATAGCACGAGGGGTGCAAAACCTTGTGAAGATACTCTTTTTTAAGAATGCCACAACACTTCGGGATTCATTGTTAGGTAAAGCCATGGCTTCGACCCACTTTGAGACATAGTCCACCGCCACGAGAATATAGGTGTTCCCACAAGAGCTCACGAAAGGACCCATAAAATCGATGCCCCAAACATAAAAAATATCTACCTCGAGAATTGTATTGAGTGACATCTCATCCCTTTTTGAAATTATGCCGGCTCATTGGCATGCATCACATCTCTTTACCAAATCACTAGCATTCTTACATAAAGTCGGCCAATAGAAACTGCAACTCAAAACCTTTGAAGCCGCCCTCACTGATCGCAACAAACTCAACCTTACACTATGGTAGGAAGAGCGGGTGCTAAAACTTTTACCCGAATAGTGGTATCGGGGTCAATTTACACAGGGAGCTTGGAATGGAGTTGCGTATTTGTTTAGACTAGGAATGCGTGTTTGCTTCTAATTGTACTTCAAACATTTTTGGATTTTTGTTGTTTAAATAACTACTATTGTCAACTACAAGCTAAGGTTAAATTATGCTAAGAGATATGTTCTAAGTTGTGATTAGTATAGAGAAAGGCACTAGGGTCATGGCATCACCTAGATGGTTAACTAACGGGTAGAAACTACTACTAATAGATTGACATATTTGGGATCAATGTTATAACCGTTGCATAATTGTACCCACTCTCACACCTCTCGGTAGAGAGAGCGATTTTGCCCAATTGACTCTCTCGAGACCAATTGGGTAGGCCAATTAGACCAAGCAACTAGGGTTCAAGTAGGGTGATTACTCTCTCGAGGTTTAACCTTTAATTGGGACTACCGTTTCTCATGGGTCCATCCCAATTCCTTGTTGGGTCAATTGTGGGGTCATAGACTCTCTTTCTCAAGAAGGGTCAAGACCCACTAAGCTAGAATCAATGTTTGCAACCACCAATCCTTAATTAAACCATAAAGTTAACCCAAATAACAAACACCCAATATCAATCTATCATTAATAAGCAACACCCATCAATTACCCACCCTAGGGTTGAGCCACAACCCTAGCTAATGGGTTTAGCTAAACATAATTAGAGAAGAATCTGAAGAAATAGAAGATGAAATAACCATATTAATTAATTATGCTGTTAAACTACAAGAAACTATGATGAAATAAGCTCAAAATGCCCAAAATAGGCTAATACAAATGTCTCACAAGCGCAGTAGCTATCAGGTGTACCAAACTTAACCTAAAAATGGTAAAATGTTCTATTTATACTAGGCTGGAAAAACCAGACAAAAATACCCCTGCGGTGTCAGCGCGGACTGCACAAAGCTGACACGTGGCCGCACTGGGTTGCTTCTTGCTCTCTGAAGATAGTGATGCAGACCGCACGATTAAGGCATGCGGCCATGTGATGACTGGCGCGGACTGCGTGAACTTGTAGCGCGGCCGCATTGGCCGGGCGCGGATCGCGTGAGCTTGACCGCGGACGCGCCGCTTGCGGTTGGAAATGACAACTTTCTGAATCTCTTTGGTGCGACCGCATGTCACAATTGCGCGGACGCATGGAATGACTTGTAGTTTCACAGTCTCTGAACTCCCATGGTGCAGCTGCATGACATGATGGTGCGGTCCGCACCAAGTCCTGTATGTCCTTACTTTAGTGATCTTTGACACTTGAGCAGGTTTCAATCCGTTTCGAGCCGATTTTTGACTTTTTGTCATCTTGTCGCTCAAATCTGCAACCAAGCGCAACTTGTAAGCATTCTGGGTCTATTTAATGGCAATTCATACATAATGCATAGGCAATTATGGGCATAAAATGTGTTAAAATCACAGTTATCAACTCCCCCAAACTTAAACATTTGCTTGTCCTCAAGAAATTAAAATAAGACCCACCCCTCAAAGGGAAACATTTGAGTAATTCCATCTTATTCTAAAGTAACCTCATCACGCATCAATTGGGACTAACAATTGCCCTCAATACGAATGCATCATTAACACATTTTAAGCTTTTAAGAACTATGGATCAAATGTGGCACAAGAGCATCAAGGGTTGACTCATTTCATCAAGGAGCTTTTCTCAAATACCTTGGTCATTGTGGGACCCAAAATCATACATCCTCAACTTTCCCTAAGTGAACCTCACATTTTTAGAGTAATTCCACACAAACTGAGGTTGATGGATTTTTCGCCCATTTCTCTCACAAAGAAGGTCATAAATCCGGCTCTAGGTACCATATGCTTGCCCCTTATGTAAGTATCCACTAATGTAGGTTCCGTTCAACTCAAGATCATATAGGGCTTTTGTGGAGTCATTGTAAAGGCTTTTGGGTAAGGATAGGATATGTTTTGTTCAAGTGGGTTCAATCTTCCCTCAAGCACTTCTTTGATTCATTTTAGGCACACTTTCTTGACTCATTTGAGTATTCACTTCTTTTTCGAGGGGTTAGAGAGACACATTGTCGCTCTTTCTTATGAAATTCAACACATTTCTCCCTTTTCTACTTTTTCACAACCTTTTTCACTTTTGTTTTCTTCGAATCCCCTTTTTGACCTTATTCAATTTGGTCCTTTTCCTTGTCTTGTTTTTTTTCATCGCCTTCCTTTTTCTTTTTCTTTTGTACCTTTTACCACATTGTTTTCTTTCTTGTATCTCTCCCCTAAACTTAGACATTTGCCATCTACTCAAGGGAAGATTTGGGTGCCAAGAGAGGGTATCATTAAGAACGGGTATAGGCTTGTAGCTTTTGTTCTTGAAAGAAGAAGATTTAAGGCTGAAAGGGGTTAGCTAGGGATCATTTCATTGGTAGGTCATGGAATTATTCAATCTTAGCATTTCGGATCAAGGAGAGCCTACACTCACTTCTCAAGCCAAATTTCACCTAGGATTTTGCCTCAACAAACACTCGGGGCAAGTTCTAGACCATCGTCTTGGAGCTTAGACTCATGATTCGAATTCTCACCTCACACACTCAAGGATTGCCAAAGACATCGAGTCGAGGGCCCACAACAACCTTAGTTACGATTCAAGTGCACAATGGCCCCACACGACCATATGATGATTGTTTGGTCAACACAAGAGTCTCAAGGCCACCATTTTCACCATCCTAAACACAACATTATGTCTTTGACCATGGGATCAAAGGCAAATGTGTTAGGCCCAAGTGAAGCTTGCCTGAGGTTCCCTTAACTACAAAATATTGAAAATCAAAAGAAGAAAAATAAAAAATGGACTTAAACCCTTAAGAAGGTTGTCACGCCATCTATCATTGGGAAGAGCCACCCGGTTCGCACACCACTCTACCATTGGAAAGAACCGTGGCATTAAGAAAACCAAGGGCTTTTGAAAATACCAAAACCAAAACAGCAGGCTACGAGCCTCACTACTAAGCTAAAAACAAAAAATCTTAACGAAAATAGAAAAACCAAATGAATATGTACAATGGGGAGTAGAATATACAACGGGGATGAATATATACATAAGAGTCTAGAAGAAGCCAAAGTAAAAAGTTATATACAGGCCAACTATCAAATCCAGAACATAAACTAGAAATCAAATGAATATATACAGTCATCCAAATGTATCAGAATCAAAATAGTAGGGCGCACCCCCACGAATAAAAGCTGGCATTGTCCCCAATGCCAACTACCAAAATAAACACAAAAAGAGAGATAAAGGATATAGAATGGCTCCTCAAGCCTGTTCCACATGCATGGGATCTCCTGTCGTCCCCTGATCCTCTGTAGTAGCCGGGACCTCAGACAGGTCTCCGGCCTTCTGCTCTAGAGCTAGTGTAGGATCTTGCTGCTGGACCGGTGGAACATCCAGTGCATCACCGAAGGGAGTGACCTCAACCTCAGCCAACTCAATCACGACTCCCTCAGAACTGGGCAACTTCCTCTTCTTCTTCAGTGGCCTGGGTGCCTGCTCTGCCTGAGGCTCGGGTACTGGGACTGCTGCTGGAGGGGCCGGGTCCCCGAATAACAAGTCTAACGACATTTGATTCACCATTAGCTTGTCCACATCTGCGCGTAGTACCTTCACCGACTCTTTTCATGCCCTGGACTTCCTCATTTTCTTATGCTCCTGGGCCAACTTCTCCAAAGCTGTGCTATGTGCCCCAACTGCCTTAGTCAAGGCAGTCTGAGTCTCAATTATCTTCTTCAGGTTAGCCAGGAGCATCTTCAGTGTTTCCTCAATAGACGGAGGAACATGGGCAGTGGCCGGGGTAGACTGGGGCTCAACTGCAGTGGCTAATGAGGACAACTTGGATGTCGCTACGGACATCCAGTTGTTCAAACTAGCCAATGTCATGGCTAGCTGCTGGGCTGTCAATGGGTTGGTTCGGGAAATGGGAACTGTAGGGCCAGCTGAGGAACTAGGGCCCGCAGAGGAGGAAGGCCTATCAACTGGGACAAACACAACTGGAATGGGGGGAACTCTGTAGTAGGCTCGACAGAAGTCTCTACCTCAACTGGCCAGTCGGGGCAGAGGTGGATGACTTGCTTTTCTTGTCCCCCTTTGGGTTGTCTAGACCCTGAATATTGAACCATGAGAAGGAGGATATTGGGCGCACTGTCACATCATAATGCATTTTTTTCACCTTCAAATCCCAAAAATACAATGTCAGAGTGTTTGGGAAAGGGTAGTTTCACGCACTGTCAATCCCCATAGCAGTGATCGCCCTGTACATAACATTCCCCACATTGATAGGGAATCCAGCCATAATGGAAGCAATGAGCACAGCCCAAGGAAGAGGGACGGTCTGGTCATGTGAAGTGGGATCCATCCTGTTGCAAACAAAGGTGAGCCACCCTCTCGCCTCGAAATTCAGATTCTTCCTTAGGATTTTTACCCCCGCCTGCACCCAATCTGAAAAACACCCGGATGTGCCAAGAACTCTGCCAACCATGGGCGAACTTCCTCCTTCATTTCCAGCTTCTCCAAGTATTGGGTCTCGTCTTCATCCTTGAATCCCAGATAGTCATTAAATGTTTTGCCCGAAAATACAACATTCTTGTCCCTCACTTTGGTCCCAGAGGAGTTCTTTTTGGTGTAGGCTACATTGGTGTAGAACTCTTTGACCATGTGTTCATTTGCATTTATTAACCCGTCACTGAAGTGGTCCCACCCGCTTCTAGTTTGAAATTGTTCATGGACTTTGGGTAGGAGTGGCAATAAGTCCTCGGTTATAATGCACCTCTCAGGGATTAGATGTCTTTTGGACCACATTTCCCAGAATTTGTGGAAGGCCACTTGACTAACAAAGCGGTCTTCCCACACTTCAGCTTTCCTCGTTCGTTCCACACCACCAACCTCGGGTACCCCACTAACCGGGACCTCCTCCTCACTGTCAGCACTATTCCCAGATTTTGAGCCTGTGGGGGAAGTGGAGTACTTACCGCTGCCCGCTGCTGAGCCATCAGACGACTCAGATTGTATAGCTTGTGGATCTTGGGCTGGGACTGAGGGGACTTGCCCCGAATCAGCTGATAGTTCCTGAGAGGGAAGGTACTCACTCCCCGATTGCTCCTAGTCTGTCACTACTTGCTTTCTTGTCTTTATTTTTGGTTGGGGAGTGAGTTTCTTTAGCTTGGCTTTTCCTCCCCAGGAGGGTTCCCTTGACCGGGTTGTTTGGCACTACGTCCTCTTTGTTTTACCATTTTCTGCACACAAACGATTCTAACATTATTAGTATAGGCAAGTGCAGTGTATAATCATATGCATAATAAAGCAGAATATCAAGAAGCACTGTTGCAGACAGTATAGCAGACTAGACCAGCGCGGGCTGCGCCAACAGGGGATGCGGCCGCGCAAGGGAAACTTGACAAACTCATCCCTCTGAACCTCTCCCACGCGGGCCGCGCAAACATGAGATGCGGCCGCACGGGACCAGCTTGACAAATTCAACTCTCTGTACATCTCCCATGCGGGCCGCGCAAACATGGGATGCGGCCACGTGGGACCAACGCGGTCCGCACAAACCTGACATGCGGCTGCGCGGGACCAGCGCGGTCTGCACAAATCTGACATGCGGCCGCACTGAGCAACTACTCAACTTGCACTTCTCTAAACTTCATTGATGCGGGCCGTGCAAAGATGCGATGCGGCCGCGCGAGACCAGTGCGGGCCGCACAATCAGGGACGCGGACGCGCTGGGATTTCAATACAGGGACAATTAGGGTTTAACCAAAAATGCTCAAATCTTTCATGTTTTAGCATCCTACTTTGTCCCTACTCGTTTAACATCATTAAGCATCATGGCCAATACTTGAGGAATAACAAATAAATGAAACTAAGAAAAATAATGAAAAACAAAAAAGTTATAGCTACTGTGTCATGAACAAAATTGAAACTAAAAGCGACATAATGATTAATGTGAGAAGAAGTTACCATGATTGTGAAGATTTAACTCTTGATGCTCGCACAAATGAGAGTCTTCGAGAGAACAGTCGAAATTTAGGGTTCAGAGATCAATTTGGCGAAAAGTTCTAATGGGGACCCTAATGGTGTATTTATAGGGAAACAAAGCGGGGCCCCGACTTACCGTCCAGCGCGGCTGCGTGAACACGACCGCGGGCTGCGTTAGGACTTACCATATACCTGTTGCTAAAACAAGGGCACGCGGACCGCATGAAATGGGCTGCGGCCGCATGAGAACCACGCGGGCCGCTCAAAATGGGATGCGGACACACAAACACAGTTCAGAAACTTATCAATTATGGCCTTTACCAGTGCGGACCGCACAAGCAAGGGTGCGGCCGCACTAACCAACTTCAGAGACTGTGTAGTTTTTGCACAGTTGTTTTGCACTGGTTCAACACAAGTCCTGCAACATCTCACAAACAATTAGCTCAAAATCCTAATCTACAAAGGAAACCAAAGAAAAAGAAAAAGACATGGGTTGCCTCCCAAGCAGTGCCTGATTTAACGTTGCGGCACGACACATGTTACCATCAGATCACTTCAAATGAATAAGTGCCACCACATGGTTGTCATCAATCTTTCCCAAATATTGCTTGACACAATTATCATTGACCCGGAACACTCCACCATTCTTGTTTTTAAGATCAAGATCACCGAAAGGAGTTACAAAGACTACTTCAAAGGGACCACTCCATTTAGATTTGAGCTTCCCTGGAAATAACCTTAACCGGGAATTGAAAAGAAGAACCATGTTGCCCACCTTGAATTCTTTACCCCGAGCATACTTATCGTGGAGGTACTTCATCTTGTCCTTATACAAGGACGAGCTGGAGTAAGCATGGAATCTAAACTCATCAAGCTCATTCAATTGCTCCACTCGGAGGTTGGCCGCAACATCCCATTCCAAATTTAACCTTTTCAAAGCCCACATCGCCTTATGCTCTAGTTCCACCGGGAGATGACAAGCCTTACCAAACACCAATCGATATGGAGACATACCAATCGGAGTCTTGTACGCCGTCCTATAAGCCCAAAGAGCATCATCCAACTTCTTTGACCAATCGGTCCTATTCGCATTCACTGTTTTGGACAAAATACTCTTAATTTCCCTATTAGAAACCTCCACTTGGCCACTTGCTTGCGGATGGTATGGGGTAGTCACCTTGTGGTTAACTCCATATTTGGTGAGCAAAGAATCAAAGGCCTTGTTGCAAAAATGGGACCCCCCATCACTAATGATAGCACGAGGGGTTCCAAACCTAGTGAAGATATTCCTTTTCAAAAATGCCACGACACTCCGGGCTTCATTGTTGGGAAGAGCCACGGCTTCAACCCACTTTGACACATAGTCCACCGCCACGAGAATATACGTGTTCCCACAAGAGCTCACAAACGGGCCCATGAAATCAATGCCCCAAACATCAAAAATATCTACCTCGAGGATTGTATGGAGAGGCATCTCATCCCTTTTTGAAATCCCGCCGGCTCTTTGGCATGCATCACATCTCTTCACCAAATCGCTCGTATCTTGAAACAAAGTCGTCCAATAGAAGCCGCAACTTAAAACCTTTGACGCTGTCCTCACTCCCCCATGATGACCACCATAAGGAGAAGAGTGGCAAGCCTCCAATATGTTCATCTGCTCAGTTTCCGGCACACATCTTCGTATTACCCCATCCGTACAAATTTTAAAAAAATATGGCCCATCCCAATAGAAATCCAAGCTATCATGCTTGAGTTTCTTCCTTTGGTTGGAAGAGAGCTCATACAGGACATTGCCGGTCACTATGAAATTAGCGATGTCCGCAAACCAAGGTATGTCACCCATAGAAATTGAAAGAAAATGCTCATCGGGGAAATCATCATTTATCTCAACACCATTGCTCGATCTCCCCTCTTCCTCTAGCCGGGACAAATGATCTGCGACTTGATTCTTACTTCCTTCCCTATGCACAATCTCTAGATCAAATTCCTGAAGGAGTAGCACCCATCTCATCAACCTTTCATTCGAATCTTTCTTTGTTATCAAATACCTGAGGGCTGCATGGTCCGTATGTATGATCACCTTCGCCCCCATAAGATAAGGGCAAAATTTCTCTATCGCAAACACAATAGCCAATAGCTCCTTTTCCTTCACCGTGTAGTTCCTTTGGGCCTCATTCATCGTCTTGCTAGCATAATACACGGGATGGAACATTTTGTTGATTCTTTGGCCAAGAACCGCACCTACCGCTACATCACTCACGTCACACATAAGTTCAAAAGGCAATTCCCAATTAGGTGCGGTGATGATGGGAGTTGTGGTCAACTTGTGTTTCAATAACTCAAAGGACTCCATACACCTCTCATCAAAGACGAACTTAACATCTTTTTCCAACAGTTTACAAAGCGGGTTCACAACTTTTGAAAAGTCTTTAATGAATTACCGGTAGAACCCGACGTGACTCAAAAATCTCCTCACCCCTTTGACAGAAGTAGGGGGAGGAAGCTTTGAGATCACCTCAATTTTTGCCTTATCGACTTCAAGTCCAAGTTTTGAGATTTTGTGACCCAACACAATACCCTCTTGGACCATGAAGTGACATTTCTCCCAGTTAAGTAAAAGATTGGTTTCCTCACATCTTTTCAACACCTTGTCCAAGTTCACTAGGTATTCTTCAAATGAGTCTACCACCACGCTAAAATCATCCATGAAGACCTCCAGAATATCCTTCACCATGTCAGTGAAGATTGCCATCATACATCTTTAGAAGGTCGCCGGAGCATTACAAAGTCCAAATGGCATTCTTGAGAAAGCGAATGTGCCATACGGACATGTAAAGGTTGTCTTCTCCTGATCCTCCGGGGCAATGAGAATTTTATTGTACCCCGATTAGCCATCAAGGAAACAATAATAAGCCCGGCCCGCTAAACAATCAAGCATTTGGTCCAAGAATGGTAGAGGTAAATGATCTTTTCTCGTGACCTTGTTGAGCTTTCTATAATCCATGCACACTCTCCAACCCATGACCATTCGGGTAGGGATCAACTCATTGTTGGCATTAGTGACGACCGTCATTCCACCCTTCTTTGGCACACATTGGACCGGAGAGGTCCATGAACTATCCGAGATTGGGTAGACTACACCGGCATCCAACCACTTGATAACCTCTTTCTTTAACACCTCTGCATAGCTTCATTCAGTCTTCTTTGATGTTCAAGAGACGGCCTTGCGTCTTCCTCCAAAATGATCTTGTGCATGCAAAAAGCGGGGCTTATACCTCGAATATCCGCCAACGTCCATCCAATCGCCCGCTTGCGCTTTTGTAGCACCGCCAAAGTGGCATCAACTTGCATGTTAATTAAGCAAGATGAAAGAATAACAGGCAAAGTAAAATTAGGACCCAGGTATTCATACCTGAGGTGAGGAGGAAGGGGTTTCAACTCCAACACCGGCGGCTCCTCAATAGTTGGCTTTGTTGGGGGTGTTTTGCGATTCTCAAGGTCCAATGATAACTTTCTAGGCTCATAAGAGTATGAGCCCATACCATGCAAAGCATTTACACATTCAATTCTCCCGGCATCATCATTAGCCTCCATGTTCAAAAGCACCGTTTCAAGTGGATCTTCAACATTAATCATTGCGCTTGTGTCATCCACTATCACCGCCATGACAATGTCAACAAATGAGCATACCTCGGTGCTATTTGGTTGCCTCATAAACTTGCAACATGGAACACCACCTTTTCATCACCAACTCGGAAGGTCAACTCTCCCACCTCGACATCGACCAAAGCCTTCCCCGTAGCTAGGAAAGGTCTTCCAAGGATAATTGGGAATTCAAAGTCCACCTCACAATCTAGTATCACGAAGTCGGCCGGCAAGATGAATTTATCAACATGAACAAGGACATCATCGATTATATCCAAAGGCCTCTTCATTGACCTATCCACCATTTGGAGCCTCATTGAAGTCGGGCGAGGTTGTCCGATTCCCAAAGTCTTGAAAACCGAATATGGCATTAAGTTGATACTCGCCCCCAAGTCACAAAGGGCTTTTGCAAAGTTGGCGCTTCCAATAGTGCATGGGATGCGCCGGGGTCCTCAAGTTTAGGAGCCATGGAGTGTACAATTATGCTCACTTGATGGGTCATCTTGATTGTCTCACACTCCATTGATCTCTTCTTTGTAACCAGATCCTTCATGAACTTCGCGTACCCCGACATTTGCTCGAGTGCCTCCACCAACGGCACATTGATAGTCAAACTCTTCATCATCTCAATGAATTTCTTAAATTGGTTGTCACCCTTTTGCTTGGCCAACCGTTGAGGATAGGGCGGAGGAGGCCTAGGCAAGGGTGCCTTGGTTTTGGGCACCTCTGGCTAGGGCATATCTATCATATGTTCCCTAGACGGGTTCACATTCTCTTGTGTCTCCTCCTCAACCTCATGAATGTCAATTCGCACATCATTTCTCGCACTTGGTTCCACCACATCATCAACCCCCATAGGCATATCATCATCACGCAACTCATCTTCATCAACCATGACTTGATTCTCTCTTGAGGCATGCACATCACCGTCTCGTCCACTTCGCGTGGTCACCGCCATCACATGGTTGTTGTGCCCACCCTTAGGGTTTACTATCGTGTCACTTGGTAGAGCACCCTTTGGGCGAGTGTTTAAAGATTGTGAAATTTGACCAAGTTGCACCTCCAAGTTATGGATGGAAGTGTTGTGCGAAGCCAATTGCATATCAGAGTCTTGGTTCTTCTTCATCATTTGATCAAACATAACCTCAATTCTCCCAAATTCATTTCCCGAAGAACTAGACCCTTGAGATTGAAACGGTGGCGGGTTGTTCGGTTGTTGAAACATCGGAGGCCTTTGAAAGCCTTGGCCCTGATTACCTTGACCACCATTATTGTTCCACCCTCCTTGACCATTGTAGTTATTCCAATTGTTGTTGTTGTTTCCGTTCCAATTTTCACCTTTGTTACCTTGATTCCCACAATTGTTGTTTTGGTTATTCCAATTCCAATTTCCACCACCTTGTTGATGATTATTGTTATTCCAATTTCCACCTCCTTGTTGATTGCCCCAATTCCCTTGGGATCGCCATTGTTGATTGCCTTGGTTTCCTCTATTTCCTTGGTAGTTGTTGATATATTGACAATCCTCACTTTGCTCATTATAGCACTCGTTTGAATAACTATCACCATCATCATAGTTGTCACAATTTCCTTGGGGTTGTTGCCCTCTTTGCCTTCTTTTCAACATATTCACTCCTTCCATGGCATTGACTTGGCGCGGGTTTTGAACTTGTTGCAATTGCGCCTTCACCAATTGGTTCATTGTTGTTATAAGTTCGGCAATAGCTTGGCCGTGATCATGCAACTCCTTATGTAAATGTATGACATTAGGATCACCTTGAGGAACGTTTGCCCGGCTTTGCCACGCCGAAGAAGTATCGCCCATTTCATCTAACACATCACAAGCTTTATTGTACGGGAGCTTCATAAAAGTTTCACCCGCAATTGGTTCACAATACATTGGTTAGTTGTGTTGATGCCCCTATAGAACATTTGTTGAATCATCACATAATTCATATCATTATTTGGACACTCTTTGACCATAGTTCTAAATCTCTCCCATATTTCATGCAAAGGTTCCGTTGGCTCTTGTTTGAAAGCCAAAATCTTATCACGGACAGCCGCCATGTGACTTGGAGAAAAGAACTTGGCAATGAACGTGTCCGCCAATTCATCCCATGTTGTGATGGAATGATTTGGAAGCCTTTCTAACCAATTCAATGCTTTACCCCGAAGAGAGAATGGGAAAAGCCTCAATCTCAAAGCATCCTCTGACACATTAGTTTGTTTACTCCCCCAGCAAGTATCTACGAACCCCTTCAAGTGCTTGTATGCATTTTGGTCGGAGGCACCCGTAAAATACCCTCTTTGCTCGAGAAGCGTCAACATGACATTGGTGATTTCAAAATTCCCTGCCCAAATTCGGGGAAGAACTATGGAACTGGCATAACCCTGGTTCGAAAGGACCCTTGGAGCTACTCTTGGTGGAGGCAGAGGAGGGTCTGGGATTTGATCATTAGCATTGACATTTCTACCTCTCCGTGGTACTTGAGGTACCGGAAGCTCATCTTGCTCAACATCTTCAACCTCCTTCGCGACCACGTTGTCAAGAGGGACATTTCCGTTTAGAGCCATGTGTACCTGATGGATTGACATAAATAACATTAGTAAAAAGAAGGAAAGAGAAGCAAAACACAAAACTAGCTACGCAAATAGTCAACACCGCAAAACTCCCCGGCAACGGCATCAAAAAGTGATCGCAGCAAACTTAACCTTACACTATGGTAGGAAGAGAGGGTGCTAAAACTTTTACCCGAATAGTGGTATCGGGGTCAATTTCCACAGGGAGCTTGGAATGGAGTTGCGTATTTGTTTAGACTAGGAATGCGTGTTTGCTTCTAATTGTACTTCAAACATTTTTGGGTTTTTGTTGTTTAAATAACTACTATTGTCAACTACAAGCTAAGGTTAAATTATGCAAAGAGATATGTTCTAAGTTGTGATTAGTATAGAGAAAGGCACTAGGGTCGTGGCATCACCTAGGTGGTTAACTAACGGGTAGAAACTACTAACAATAGATTGACATATTTGGGA
>MU708367.1:46717-59079 GCA_026770625.1 Nicotiana glauca
ACCCATCAATTACCCACACTAGGGTTGAGCCACAACCCTAGCTAATGGGTTTAGCTAAACATAATTAGAGAAGAATCTAAAGAAATAGAAGATGAAATAACCATATTGATTAATTACTACTGTTAAAATACAAGAAACTATGATGAAATAAGCTCAAAATGCCCAAAATAGGCTAATACAAATGTCTCACGAGTGCAGTAGCTATCAGGTGTACCAAACTTAACCTAAAAATGGTAAAATGTTCTATTTATATTAGG
The DNA here is from genome assembly GCA_026770625.1 of Nicotiana glauca. NCBI lineage: Eukaryota > Viridiplantae > Streptophyta > Magnoliopsida > Solanales > Solanaceae > Nicotiana > Nicotiana glauca. Next base: position 46,975 of record MU708367.1, read on the forward strand.
CTGGAAAAACCAGACAAAATACCCCTGCGGGGTCAGCGCGGACCGCACAAAGCTGACACGCGGATTCACTGGGTTGCTTTTTGCTCTCTGAAGATAGTGATGCGGACCGCACGATGAAGGCATGCGGCCACGTGATGACTGGCATGGACCGCGTGAGCTTGACTGTGGCCACGGCCGCGCCGCTTGCGGTTGGAAATGACAACTTTCTGAATCTCTTTGGTGCGACCGCATTTCACAATTGCGCGGCGGCATGGAATGACTTGTAGTTTCACAATCTCTAAACTCCCATGGTACGGCCGCATGACATGATGGTGCGGTCCGCACCAAGTCCTGAATGTCCTTACTTTAGTGATCTTTGACACTTGAGCAGGTTTCACTCCGTTTCGAGCTGATTTTTGATTTTTTGTCATCTTGTCGCTCAAACCTGCAACCAAGCGCAACTTGTAAGCATTCTAGGTCTATTTAATGGCAATTCATACATAAAGCATAGGCAAGTATGGGCATAAAATGTGTTAAAATCACAGTTATCAACCACCCCTCCATGATGGACACCACAGGGAGAGGAGTGCAAGCCTCCAATATGCTCAGTTTTTCACCTTCAGGGACGCATCTTCTAATCACACCATCCGTTCAAACATGGGACAATTCCGGTCACGATGAAGTTGGCGATGTCCGCGAACCATGGAATGTCACACCTAGACACGGAAAGAAGTTGCTCGTCGGGGAATGCATCATTTATTTTAAGGACGCCACATGGACTCCCTTCTTCCTCCAACCGGGACAAATGGTCCGCAACTTGATTTTCACTTCCCTTCTGGTCTACTATTTCTAAGTCAAATTCTTTAAGAAGTAGAACCCATCTCATCAATCCTTGGAATCCTTCTTGGACATCAAATATCTAAGGGCGGCATGGTCCGTGTGCACAATCACCTTGGCCCCCATAAGATAAGGCTGAAATTTTTCCATGGCAAATACAATTGCCAACAATGCCTTCTCCGTCACCGTGTAATTCCATTGAGCTTCATTCATAGTCTTGCTTGCATAGTACACATGATGGAACATTTTACTAATTTGTTGACCTAACACCACCCCCACCGCAACGTCACTTGCATCACACATTATTTCAAAGGGCAAACTCCAATTAGGTGCAGTGATGGTAGGAGTTGAGGTCAACTTGTGCTTTAAAAGTTAAAAGGCCTCCATGCATTTTTCATCAAAAAGAAACTTGGCATCTTTCTCTAGCAACTTGCAAAGTGGAGTCACAACCTTCGAGAAATCTTTGATGAACCGCTGGTAGAACCCGGCATGCCCAAGAAAACTCCTCACCCCTTTGACAGAAGTAGGGGGAGGAAGCCTCTAAATGACCTCGATTTTGGCCTTATCAACTTCAATTCCTCGCTTCGAGATCTTGTGACCCAACACTATACCTTTTTCTACCATAAAATGACATTTTTCCCAATTGAGAACGAGGTTAGTTTCTTTACATCGAGCCAAGACCCTATCCAAATTTACCAAGCATTCTTCAAAGGAGTCACCAACCACACTAAAGTCGTCCATAAAGACCTCCAATATGTCTTCCACCATGTCGGTGCAAATAGCCGTCATGCAACGTTGGAAGGTCACCGGAGCATTGCATAAACCGAATGGCATCCAAGAGAAAGCAAATGTACCGTAGGGGCATGTAAAAGTGGTCTTCTCTTGGTCCTCTGGGGCAATTAAGATTTTATTATAGCCTGAGTACCCATCCAAAAAGCAATAGAAAGCTCGGCCCGCAAGATGATCGAGCCTTTGGTCAAGGAATGGTAATGGGAACTGATCTTTTCTTGTCACCTTGTTAAGCTTCCTGTAATCCATACAAACTCTCCAACCCGTGACCGTCCGAGTCAGAATAAGCTCGTTGTTGTCATTGGTCACAACTATCATCCCACCCTTCTTCGGTACACTTTGTACCGGAGAAGTCCATGAATTGTCAAAAATGGAATAAACCACACCGGCGTCAAGCCACTTGATAACCTCTTTCTTTACCACTTCTTGCATCGCCTCATTTAGTCTTCTTTGATGGTCAAGTAAAGGCTTTGAATCCTCCTCCAATATGATTTTATGCATGCAAAAGGCGGGGCTTATTCCCCGAATATCGGCCAATGTCCATCCAATCGCCTTTTTGTGCTTTTAAAGAACCGCCAAAGTGGCGTCAACCTGCATGTTAGTTAGGCAAGACGAAATAATAACAAGTAAAGTGGAATTTGAACCCATGAATTCATACCTGAGGTATGGAGGAAGGGGCTTCAACTCCAACACCGGTGGCTCCTCAATCGATGGCTTTGTTAGTGGAGTTTTGCGGTTTTCAAGATCCAGAGATAACTTTCTAGGCTCATATGAATATGAACCCATACCATGCAATGCATTCACGCACTCCACTCTACCGGCATCATCATTGACATCAATGTTAAGAAGCACGGCCTCAAGAGGATCTTTAACATTTATCATGGAACTTGTGTCATCCACTATCACAGTTGTGGCAATGTCCACAAATGAACACACCTCCGTGCTATTGGGTTGTCTCATTGATTTGCAAACATGGAATACCACCTTCTCATCTCCCACATGGAATGTCAACTCACCCGATTCAACATCAACTAATGCCTTCCCCGTAGCTAGGAAAGTTCTTCCAAGAATAATCAGCACTTCAAATTCCACCTCACAATCAAATATGATAAAGTCGGCCGGCAATATGAATTTATCAACACGAACAAGAACATCAATTATGCCCAAGGGTCGCTTCATCGATCGATCTGCCATTTGAAGTCTCATAGAGGTTGGCCTAGGTTGCCCGATTCCCAAAGTCTTGAAAACCTAATAAGGTATCAAATTAATACTAGCCCCCAAGTCACAAAGGGCTTTGGCAAACTCTGCACTACCGATAGTGCAAGGGATAGTAAAAGCTCCGGGGTCTTCAAGTTTCGGGGCCATAGAATGCACTATAGAACTCACTTGATGCGTCATTTTAATTGTCTCACACTCCATCGACCTCTTCTTTGTTACCAAATCCTTCATGAACTTTGCATACCCCGAACTTTGTTTAAGTGCCTCCACCAACGGCACATTGATAGTAAGACTCTTCATCATTTCGATTAACTTTTTGAATTGATTGTCACCTTTTTTCTTTGCTAACCGTTGAGAGTAAGGTGGAGGTGGCCTAGGCAAGGGTGCCTTGGCCTTGGGCGTCACCGGCTCAGGCATATCAATAATGTGTTCCCTAGACGGGTTCACGACATCTTGAGTCTCTACCCTGGCCTCATCATCAATATCAGTTCGCACATCATTGGTCATATGTGGTTCAACTACATCATCAACATTCAAAGGCACATTATCATCATGGAACTCAACTTCGTCATTCACAACTTGATTTTTATTCGAGGAATGCACATCACCGCCTCTTCCACTTCTTGTTGTAACCGCCATCACATGATTGTTACCTCCCTTCGGGTTCATTACCGTATCACTTGGTATAGCACCCTTAGGTCGAGTATTCAACAATTGAGAGATTTGGCCAAGTTGCACCTCTATATTCCGAATAGAGGTGTTATGAGAAGCCAATTAAGCATCGGAATCTTGGTTCTTCTTCATCATTTGTTCGAACATCATTTATATTCTCCCCATATCACTACCCGAAGAACTAGACCCTTGAGATTGAAAGGGAGGTGGATTGTTTGGTTGTTAGTACATGGGGGGCCTTTGAAAACCTTGCCCCCGATTGTCTTGATTTTTGCTATTATTCCACCCTCCTTGATTGTTTTTGTTGTTGCTCTAATTATTATTGTTCCCATTCCAATTGCCTTGATTGTTACCTTGGTTACCCCAATTGTTGTTGTTCCAATTGCCACCACTTTGTTGTTAGTTGTTATTGTTCCAATTACTGCCGCCTTGTTGATTTCCCCAATTTCCTTGGGGACGCCATTGTTGATTCCCTTTATTTCCTCTATTCCCTTGGTAGTTATCGACATATTGACATTCTTCACTTTGCTCATCATAGCATTCATTCGAATAACCACCACCATTATTGTTGTTTTCAAATTGCTCAAAATTACCTTGAAGTTGTTGTTTCCCTCTTTGCCTCCTTTTCAACATAGAAACGCCTTCCATTGCATTTACTTGGCGTGGGTTTTGGACTTGTTGTAATTGCGCCTTCGCCAATTGATTCATAGTTGTTGCAAGCTCGGCAATAGCTTGTCCATGATCAATGCAATTCCTTGTGCAAATGGATGACTGTGGGGTCACCTTGGGGAACATTTGCTCGACTTTGCCATGCCGAAGAGGTATCGGCCATTTCATCAAGTAAATCACATGACTCTTGGTAAGAATGTTTCATGAAGTTTCCTCCGGCTTATTGGTTTATAATGCACTAATTCATGGTGTTGATGCCTCGATAAAAAGTTTGTTGTATCATTGCCTCGGTCATGTCATTATTAGGGCACTCATTCACCATTGTTCTATATCTTTCCCATATCTCGTGCAAAGGTTCCATTGGTTCCTTCTTAAAGGCTAAAATTTCATCCCGAAGAGCCGCCATATGACTTGCAGAAAAGAACTTAGCAATAAATTTGTCCGCCAATTCATCCCATGTGGTGATAGCATAATTGGGGAGCCTTTCTAACTAATCCAACGCTTTACCCCGAAGAGAGAACGGGAAAAGCCTCAATCTCAATGCATCCTCGGATATGTTTGTTTGCTTGCTACCCCAACATGTATCAAAGAACCCCTTCAAGTGCTTGTATGCATTTCGATCGGAGGCGCCCGTAAAATACCCTCTTTGCTCGAGCAAAGTCAACATGACATTTGTGATTTGAAAGTTCCCCGCCCGGATTCGGGGAGGAACAATAGCACTGGCGTATCCTTGATTAGGAAGAACTCTTGGGACCAATCTTGGCGGTGGCGGAGGAGGGTCTGGAATATTCTCATTCGGATTAGCATTTGCATTGGCATTTCTACCTCTATGTGGAGCTTGAGGTATTGGAAGCTCATCTTGATCAATATCTTCAACCTCTTCCCCCGCCATGGCATTGCCAAGAGGGTCATTTGCATTGAGAGCCATTTGTACCCGATTGATCGACACAAACAAAATTAGTAAACAAGAAGGAAAGAGAAGCATAACACAAAACTAGCTAAACAGATAGTCAACACCGTAAGCTCCCCGGCGATGGCGCCAAAAAGTTATCGCTGCCGACTCAACGCTACACCAAGGTAGGAAGAACGGGTAGCAATAGCTTTTATCCGAATAGTGGTTCGGGATCGAATTTCCAACCCGAATAGTGGTTCAGGATCGAATTTCCACAGGGAGCTAGTAGTGAAGTTGTATTGTCTGTCTAGTCTAGAGATGCGGTTGTGCTTCTAATATCACTTCAAACATTTTTGGTTTTCTTTGTTTTTATAACTACTATTATTAAACTAATGATTTAAACTAAATTATGCTATGAGAATATTGCTAAGTTTTATTTAATATAGAGAAATGCACTAGGGTCGTGACACTACCTAGGTGGCTAATCGATGGGTAGAAGTTGCTAAGGGTAGATTGATATATTTGGGGCTTATGCTATAACCGTTGCACAATTGTACCCATTCTCACACCTCTCTCTAGAGAAAATGATTTTTCCCAATTGGCTCTCTCGAGACCAATTGGCTAGGCCAATTAGACCAAGCAACTAGGGTTCAAGTAGGGTGATTACTCTCTCGAGGTTTAACCCGTTAATTAGGACTACCATTTCTCATAGATCCATCCCAATTCCTTGTTGGGTCAATTTTGGGGTCATGGACTCTCTTTCTCAAGAAGAGTTGAACCCACTAAGCTTGAATCTATGTTTGCAACCACAAATTCGAAATGGAAAGATAAAATCAACCCAAATAACAAACACCCAATATCAATCTAACCCTAGATGGCAACACCCATCAATTACCCACACTAGGGTTGAGCCACAACCCTAGCTAACGGGTTTAGCTACACATAATTAAAGAAGAAACAGAAGAAATAGATGAGAAACTAACACATTAATTAATTAATAAGTAGAATCTACAATAATAAAGAGCAAAAGTGCCAAAAATGGCTACAATCTCGTTCCCAGGTGCACAGCTGCATTCAGAACATCAAAACTTGACCTAAAAATGGTAAAATGTTCTATTTATACTAGGCTGGAAAAACTGGACAAAAATACCCCTGCGGGGTCAGCGCGGACCGCGCAAAAAGGATCGCGGCCGCGCTGGCTCTTAGACTCATGATTTCAGCTTCTCTAAAGTTGAGGACCATGGACCGCGAGAGAATGCACCGCAGCCGCGGTGGGCGTTGGCACGGTTGCACATAAATGAACGCAGAGCGCATTGCTTGAAATGGACAAAACCTCAGCTCTCCGAATCTCGTTCGCGCGGACCGCGCAAAAGTGTAGCCTGGCCGCGTGGCTTTAATCTTTAAATTTCTAGTCTCTGAACCTCATGTGTGTGGACCGCGTAAAAGTGTAGCGCGGTCGGGAAGCCTGACCGAGGACCGCGTTACACGTACCGTGCCCGCGTCCATCATGAGAATGCAAAGTCTCTGAATCTCCTAGTGCGGCCGCATTCACTTTTGTGCGGTCCGCACTAGGCCCTCTTTTCCTCATTTTACTTAGTATTTGACACTTGAGCAGGTTTTACTCCGTTTTGAGCCGATCTTTGACATTTGTCACTTTATCGCTCAAACCTGCAATCAAGCACAACTTGTAAGCATTTTGGGACTATTTTGTAGCAATTTGTAACCAAAGCAATAGAAAGTAGGGGTATAAACACGGTAAAATCCTAACTTATCAGCATTCTGGGATGAGACGGGAAGAAAAGAGCAAGCCATATGTTACTTGAGTGAGAAGTTCACACCTTACGAAGCACGGTACTCTCTATTGGAACACACGTGTTGTGCTTTGACATGGACGACCCAGAAGTTGAGGCATTACTTCTGTGCCTATACCACATACCTCAACCAGGATGGATCCGTTGAAGTACATATTTCAGAAACCTATGCCGACCAGGAAATTGGCCAAATGGAAGATACTATTGAGTGAGTTAGATATCGTCTACGTAACACAAAAGGCGATCAAAGGACAAGCATTGGCAGATCATCTTGTTGAGAATGCGGTGGGAGGAGAATACGAACCCTTGAAAATGTATTTTCCTGATGAAGAGGTGTTATTCGTAGGAGAGGACATTACTAAGGCATACGACGGTTGGAGGATGTTCTTTGACGGAGCTACAAATTTCAAAGGAGTGGGCATTGGAGCAATTTTGGTATAAGAAATAGATCAACATTATCCGGTATCTGATAAACTCAGGTTTCCTTGCACTAACAACATGGCGGAGTATGAGGCCTGCACACTAGTACTCAATATGGCAGTCGATATGAATATTCATGAGCTACTAGTAATTGGTGATTCAGATTTGCTTGTGCACCAGGTACAAGGAGAGTGGGCCACCAAGAATTCCAAGATATTGCCATATCTGCACCATGTGCAGGAATTAAGAAAGAGGTTCACAAAGATAGATTTCGGCACGTACGCAGAATTCAGAATGAGTTTGCCAATGCATTGTCCACCTTGTCATCTATGATACATCATCCGGACATGAATTTCATTGATCCCATCCCAGTAAGAGTCCATAATCAACCGGTTTACTATGCTCACATCGAGGACGAGACTGATGGAAAGCCTTGGTTCCATAACATCAAGGAGTATTTGGTGAGAGGGGAATATCCGGAGCATGAAAACCATACTCAGAAACGCACGCTTCGGATATTGTCCAATCACTTTTTCCACAGCGGAGTAAATTTGTACAGGAGAACTCCTGATTTAGGATTGCTAAGATGTGTCGACGCAAAAGAAGCTTCTAAGCTACTTGAGGAGATATATGTTGGGACCTGCGGCCCGCATATGAATGGTCTTATCTTGGCCAAGAAGATACTCAGGGCCGGCTACTTTTGGATGACCATGGAGATCGACTGCGTCCAGTATGTTCGCAAATGCTACCAATATCAAGTGTATGCTGATATGATAAAAGTGCCGCCATATGAGCTCAATTCAACATGCTCGCCTTGGCTATTCGCTCACCTGGGAATGGACGTCATCGGTCCGATTGAGCCCACCGCTTCAAACGGGCACGAGTTTATTCTAGTATCCATTTATTACTTCACAAAATGGGCAGAGGTTGCATCTTACAAAACTATAACCAAGAAAGTCGTCGCGGATTTTGTCAAAGATCATATTGTTTGCCGATTCGGAGTTCTCGAGTCTATTGTTACTGATAATGCCGCCAACCTCAACAGTGATATGATGAAAGCCATGTGCAAAAATTTCAAAATCAAGCACAAGAATTCCACAGCCTATAGACCTCAGATGAATGGAGCCATAGAAGCCGCCAACAAAAACATCAAGAAGATACTAAGGAAGATGGTAGAAAACCACAAACAATGGCATGTGAGGCTAACTTTTGCTCTATTGGGATACCGCACCACAGTTCGCACATCAACCGGGGCAACTCCCTATATGCTGGTTTACGTTACCAAAGTTTTCATCCCAACCAAGGTAGAGATTCCTTCTTTAAGAATCATACAGGAAGCTGAAATCAGCGACGCAGAATGGATAAGGAGTCGCTACGAACAATTGGCCCTTATAGACAGGAAAAGGATGAATGTGGTATGCCACAGTCAGCTTTATCAGAACAAAATGTCCAGAGCTTTCAACAAAAGGGTCAAACCCAGGCAATTTGCACCGGGACAGCTGGTGCTGAAGAAGATCTTCCCACATCAAGATGAAGCCAAAGGAAAATTCTCTCCCAACTGGCAAGGCCCTTATATGGTTCACAGGGTGCTAACAGGAGGTGCACTCATACTTGTAGAAATGGATGGAGAAATCTGGCCAAAACCAATCAATTCAGACGCAATCAAAAGATATTATTCTTAGACTATTTATGTTTACTCAACTAATGTAATTGAACTACGTTGACCTAATTCCTGTTTAAGACGGGATATGTAGGCAGCCTTATGGGTTCGGTCACATTATAATAAAATTTCCATTTCCCCCCAAGATCAGAAACAGGGGCAGAATTTTGAGGAGGACCTTCCTCCTCAAAATTCTGGAGCAAGTCTAGCCAATGCTAGCATATGCCAGACAGTCAGAAATCGATTAAGAAACTGGGACAAAATTTTGAGAATAATTCTAAAAATTCGAAAGAAGGTTCAACAAGACTCGTTACTCGTAAGTAGCAGAGGGATCATCTACCAAACTGGGACAGAATTTTGAGGAGGACCCTTAAAATTCTAACACAAGAAAGAGCAGTCACTGAAATATGTTATAGTTATTGGTCCATCTAAATTACTTGATATTTTAATATGTTACCAAATAACTTTAGTTTTATCAGTAATTGCATACTTTTCAAAAACTCTATTTCCGTAACAGTCAGGTTACTTAGGAAAACTCGAATGGCCTCCAAAATGGAGCAAAGCAAGGCCAGCGGACAGAAGTACGAACCAACCTTTCCCCTACAAAACTTACAATTTTTCTTTGAACGTGGGTACATCTAACGTAGCAATAGCGTCTGCAAATATATACACGTAACAAGATCACTGTCAATCGGACCATCAGACACCGAATATATCTCCATCTAAGACATATGCTACTCTTATTTACTGCCTGCCCTTTGCATGGGACTAAGCCATATCCCGTATACCTACATGAGGCTAATCTCTGCCTCCATCTTGCATGAGGCTAATCTGTGCCTCCCTGATTTGCATGAGGCTAATCCTTACCTCCCTACCCGCATGAGGCTAATCCTTGCCTCCCCATATGCCTGAGGCTAATTCTTGCCTCCCTATCTTGTATGAGGCTAATCCTCGCCTCCCTAATTGCATGAGGCTAATCCCTACCTCCCCACTTGCATGAGGCTAATCCCTGCCTCTCTATCTTTATGAGGCTAATCCTTGCCACCCCACCTATATGAGGCTAATCCTTGCCTCCCCACATTTGCATGAGGCTAATCCTTGCCTCCATATTTGCATGAGGCTAATTCCTACCTCCCCACCTGCATGAGGCTAATTCTTGCCTCCCCACTTGCATGAGGCTAATCCCTGCCTCCCTATCTGCATAAGGCTAATCCCTGCCTCCCTACCTGCGTGAGGCTAATCCTTGCCTCCTTACTTGCATGAGGCTAATCCTTGCCTCCTTATCTGCATGAGGCTAATCCTTGCCTCCTTGATTTACATGAAGCTAATCTCTGCCTCTCTATCTGCATGGGGCTAATCCCTGCCTCCCCACCTGCATGAGGCTAATTCTTGCCTCCCCACTTTAATGAGGCTAATCCTTGCCTCTTTGATCTACATGAAGCTATTCCTTGCCTCCCAGACTTTCATGAGGCTAATCCCTGCCTCCCTACTCGCATGAGGCTAATCCTTGCATCCCCATATGCCTGATGCTAATCCTTGCCTCCCTATCTTGCATGAGGCTAATCCTTGCCTCCCTATCTTGCATGAGGATAATCCCTGCCTCCCTACACGCATGAGGCTAATCCTTGCATCCCCATGTGCCTGAGTCTAATCCTTTCCTCCCTATTTTGCATGAGGCTAATCCCTGCCTCCATATTTGCATAAGGCTAAGCACTGCCTTCTATTTGAATGGGACTAAGCATTGTCCCTCCTTGCATAAATATTGCTCTATTCTGACACTATCTATTTGCTTTTCAATTGGGCTAAGCTCTGCCCTTCATTTCACAAGACTAAGCCTTGTCTTGTTAGCAACATATTACTGAATCTCATGGGCTGAAATATTGCCGACCTGTCCAAAGGCATCATAGTCTAAATGCATCATCCTCATAGCCAGAAGACACCATGCCATGGCCTGAGGATCCCTTAAATTTGCATATCATTATTCAAAGGCATCATGGTTCAGAGGCACCATCTGCATGGCCCGAGAACACCATTTCATGGCCTACGAATCCCCCACTAAACAATTCATTGCCCAGGACATCATGGTCCGAGGACGTCATCCTTAACCATCCAAAGATAGCTTTCATGGTCCAAAGGAAACATGCATCATGTTTAAATTTTTGCACAAATACGGGTTCGTAGAATCTCTTTGTCTGCAGGTGACCAGCAAGCAACCGCTATCCTAGCAGGAGCAACCTCGCTCTAGTTCTTTCAAACTAGCCCAAACTTAATCGTTCACCATAACCTCTCTTGCATATCGTGTCCATTCTTACAATAACTTCATCGGTATATTCCACCAATGAATCCAGAACTACACATGGTCTGATTTTTGTAAAACCAGGGATATGTAGGCAACTTAAAGACCAGAGTCCGGCCTCTATCTTTCAAAACATCCCGACCGGTCAAAATTGGCCATTATTTCTTTACCCGAAAACTCTTTCATCCTTTTCGGGTAAAGAGGGGCAGCTATTGATACCCAATTTTTCCTCATATATTTTTAATACAGATATATACTTTTAAAATAGCACATATGCAGTTATAAGAATTCATAAGCCTTTTTATAATTTTTTCTATAATTTTAAAAGCTCCAAATCAATTTATTTCTTTTCTTTTTATTTATATAAATATCCAATAATTACCCTTCAAATTATATTTGTGATGATTTAGTCATCTAAATTATTTATTTATGCCAACATAGTGTTTAAATATTTTAGCGTATCTTTTTACAATTATATATACATTGCACATCTTTGCAATAATAGCTCATACTAATGCATAATTACATTATTGATGCATAAAATGGTCTTTTATATTTCAAAATATTAAATAACTATTTTAAATAATTTTAGTGCATACAAATATTATTGGAACTCATTTATTATTTTTATAAATTCTTTAGTTATTAAAAGTGGCTATTTAAAATCTGGCCCATTTTATTTTCAATTTTAACCCTATTTCAACCCAATACCCAGCCCAATTTCCATTTAAATTTACCCAACCCAAACCCAGCTACCCGGTTCGGCATCAAAACCCTTTAATCTCAGTCGTTAATCATAGAGATCAATGGCCACAAAAACCCTTATATAAAATAAACCAAACGACCCCCCCCCCCCCCCCCC